>JAANYP010001689.1:0-12476 GCA_020465985.1 Centrapalus pauciflorus
CACAGCGAATGGTATCAGAGTAGTAGTTTGAGATTCAAGTGTCCGTGAGGTCTTGGCCTCAAACATTAAGTGATGATATGTAGTGATTTTAAGTAATGATCTGAACTAAGATAGACTACGATCTAGTAGTCATAGGAGATTGACTTTCATATGGGACAATGGGTGGTGTCTTTAAATTAATGACATGTTACTAAACAAGTTACATGTTTTATATTTCAGAACATGTCTGGAGGAGGAATGACACCATAAGAAACCATAGAAATGATGCTAGCCATGATGGCTGAGCAAAATAAGATGATTTAAGACCAGTTTCAGGCTCGAGATGAGGCTGAAGCTAAGAGAAGAGAGGAAAAGAGAAAGAACAAGGAAAAAGAGGGGGGCAACAATGATGAATGAGATGACAACACTGGGTCATCTAATAAACCCAAAGGTTGTCGATTCAAGGACTTTAAAGGAAATGGTGCTGTAGAATTTAATGGACTGGGTGATGCTGTTGCCGCACTTGAATAGATAACAGCAACTAAGCGGACATTCCGAATCAGCGATTGTGCTGAGAAGGACATGGTCCGGTTCGCTACTGCAATGTTCACCAAAGACGCAGTTATGTGGTGAATTCCATGGTTAACACCTTAACCTTGGAAAAAGTATCTGTTATAACTTGGGCTGAGTTTACTGAACTATTCACTCAACAATATTGTCCGGTTGATGAACGTCGAAGGTTGGAAGCTAAATTTATGACTCTGATGCAGGGGACTAAGACTGTGTCCCAGTATGCTGTGGAATTCACGAGGCTGAGGTTGTTTGCACCTCATCAGGTCGATACAGAGGAAAGAAAAGTGACCAGATTCGAGGCTGGTTTGGATATGGAGATTAGGGGGGTAATGAGCAACGTACGCTACCCTACATTTGTTGGCTTACTAAAGGCTGCCAGAAATGTATAACAAATTCTTATTATTTCAGAATATTCGATTGGGTCTGCCGCTGCTGCTACTAACCCAACCCAGCCGTCACCACCGAAGCGCCAACGTGAAGGGGGATATTCTTGTTCTTCCCGATCTTCACAATATTCACCACAGCAATCTTATCATCGATCATCTGGGTCTTCTGGTCGTGCTCGTGCATACTCGATCAACACAGAAATGCGGTATTGTAATAAGTGCCACTTGGAACACTTCGGCAAGTGCCCTAATGGACGCGCATGTTTTTGCTGTGGAGAGTAGGGTAATTTTCAGAATGAGTGCCTAAGGAAAGCTGATGCCTGTCATAACTGTGGTGTATGGGGGCATTACAGTTGAAACTGCAGGAAGAATGATCCAGCTGCTGCTGCTCCAACGTCGACAAGATCTTCTAGGGGATCATGTGGTGGGTTAGTCAACCGCCGGAGCCAGCCACAAAGGGCACCAACTCGTGCTTTTCAGATTACAGCGGAAGAGGCTAAAGAAAACCTGGAAGTGGTTACGGGTACGTTTATTGTAAATTCCATGCCTGCACGAGTTCTTTTTGATTCGGGTGCCAACCGGTCCTTTGTATCTACTGTTTTTGCACAACAACTGTCAATGCCTCTATCTAAGCTATCTACTATACTTGATATTGAAACTGCTAGTAACACTTTAGTCAAAGTAGGTCACGTATACCGTAACTGCACTTTAGTGATTGAAGATGTAGTCTTCAATTTGGACCTGATTCCGATCGAATTTAGTGAGTTTGACGTGATTGTTGGAATGGACTGGTTGATCGAAAATGAAGCCCATATAGTCTGTAAGAAGCGAATGATAAAGATAACTACTCCGGAGGGGCGTGAGATCTGCATATATGGGGATAGGAGAAGTGGGGACCTGTGCTTATTGACCATTGCAAAAGCCCGAAAGCTTGTTGCAAAGGGGTGTGACGCCTACTTGGCATTTGCTACTGATGCCAAGGCTGAGAAGAAGACTGTGGCCGATGTGCCTGTTGTATCACAATTCCCAGATGTGTTTCCGGAAGACTTGTCTGGCGTGCTGCCTGAGAGACAAGGGGAGTTCCAAATAGATTTGATCCCTGGAGCGGCACCAGTAGCTCGTTCTCCGTATCGCCTTGCTCCTACCGAAATGCAAGAGATGATGAAGCAACTTAAGGAGTTGTTGGATAACGGTTTCATTCGACCGAGTTCATCGCCATGGGGAGCCCCTGTACTGTTTATGAAAAAGAAAGATGGCACGATGAGGATGTGCATTGATTACAGGGAGTTGAATAAGCTGACAATTAAGAACAAGTATCCGCTGCCGAGGATAGATGACTTGTTTGATCAGTTACACGGGGCTAGTGTCTTTTCTAAAATCGACTTACGATCGGGGTACCATCAATTGAAGGTATGAAAGGAAGATGTGCCTAAAACAGCTTTCAGGACACGTTATGGGCATTACGAGTTTTTGGTGATGCCTTTTGGGTTAACCAATGCCCCGGCTGTCTTTATGGATTTGATGAATAGAGTTTGCAGACCGATGTTAGACAAGTCGGTGATTGTGTTTATTGATGACATTCTAGTGTACTCCAAGTCTGAAGCGGAACATGCTGATCATCTAAGGGAATTATTGGAATTGTTGAGGAAGGAAAAGTTGTATGTTAAATTCTCAAAGTGTGAGTTTTGGTTACAACAGATTCAGTTTTTGGGACATGTAATTTCGGGAGCTGGGATTTCTGTAGATCCAGCTAAGGTAGAAGCAATAAAGAACTGGGAACCGCCTCGATCAGCTACAGAAGTCAGAAGTTTTCTTGGATTGGCGGGGTATTATCGGAGATTTGTAAAGGACTTCTCAAAAATTGAAGTTCCTTTGACTGCATTAACGAAGAAGAATGCACCGTTTGTTTGGGAAACTGTGCAGAAAAAGGCTTTCGAGATCTTGAAGAAGACATTACGTGAAGCGCCGATACTTGCTCTACTGGAGGGCAATGAGGATTTTGTGGTTTACACGGATGCTTCGAGGTTGGGATTGGGCGCTGTACTGATGCAACGTGGAAAAGTAATTGCATATGTCTCGAGACAGTTAAAGCAGCACGAGAAAGATTATTCAACTCATGACTTGGAGTTACCGTAGTTACGTTTGCATTGAAGTTGTGGAGACACTATCTGTATGGAACTAAGCGTCAATTCTATACAGATCATAAGAGCTTGAATTATATCTTCAGTCAGAAAGAGCTTAACATGAGAGAAACTGTGAAATCCTTTATCACCCCGGAAAGGCTAATGTAGTAGCCGATGCATTAAGCCGTAAGGCCTATTCTAAGGACTGCTGCTACATGATGACGTCTACTTTGTCAACTTCCACGATCGTTGATGATGTAAAAGCTGCTCAAATAAAAGCTTTAAAGAAAGAAAACATTGATCCCGAGGATATAAGAGTACAGATGAAGATAATGGAAACAAGTGAGTCGGGACTGAAAGGTGTATATGGAAGTATTTGTGTGCCAAAGTTCGGGGGTATGAGGAGAGTGATCATCGAAGAAGCACATCAGTCTAAATTTTTTGTACATCCCGAGAGCACAAAGATGTACAATGAACTGAAAGCAGACTTCTGGTGGCCGGGATTGAAGAAGGATATAGGTCAGTTTGTTGAAAGATGTCAGACATGTCGGCTTGTAAAAGCCGAACACCAGCAACCTTATGGCAGTGTGCAACCACTTCCCATTCTGGAATGGAAGTGGCAACACATCACCATGGATTTTGTGACGAAGTTATCGAAAACTAGGCGTCAACATGATGCAGTTTGGGTTATTGTTGATAGATTGACCAAGTCTACTCATTTCATTCCCATCAGGGAAAATTATTCGTTAGAAAATTTGGCTCAGATTATATGGACGAGATGGTTTCTAGACACGGAGTACCAAAGTCCATTGTATCAGATCGGGATAGCCGATTTACTTCAAATTTCTGGTCTGCATTGCAAGAATGATTGGGAACGAGAATCGCTATGAGTACAGTTTACCGTCCGCAAACCGATGTCCAAACTAAAAGGACCATCCTAACACTTAAAGATATAATGCGGTCGTGTATCTTGGATCTTGGTGGTAATTGGGACGATCATTTGCCACTGATAGAGTTCTCGTACAACAACAGTTATCATGCAACGATTAAGAAATCACCTTTTGAGGCTTTATATGGGAGAAGATGTAGGACTCCTACATGTTGGAGAGAAACTGGAGAAACACCGATTGCTGGGGCGGCATTGCTTCAAGAAACGAATGATAAGATACAGCTGGTAAGACAAAATATGAAAGCGGCCCAGGATCGACAGAAAAGCTATCACGTTAGGAGGCACAAACCAATCAGTTTTGATGTGAATGATTGGGTTTATTTAAAGGTATCACCTATAAGAGGTGTTACACGTTTGTGAAAAGAGGAAAGTTTGCTCCGAGATTCGTTGGACCATTCAGGATATTAGAGAAAGTGGGAAACCAATTTTATCGTTTGGAGTTGCCTGAGGAAATGTCAAGTATACACCCGGTGTTTCATGTGAGGAATCTTAGAAAATCGTTCACTGCTGGCAACGAGGATTGGGCTGATCATACTGAGCTGCAAATTGACGAAAGCCTCCAATATGTGGAAGAGCCGGAGTGTGTCTTAGATACCAAAGTAAAGAAGTTACGAAGTAAAGAAATCGAAATGGTGATTGTACGTTGGAAGCATCATAAGGGAGAAAATCATACGTGGGAAACCAAGACAGATATGATGAAGAAATATCCACAACTGTTTGGATCAAAGTAACTTCGAGGACGAAGTTTGAGCGTGGTGGTGCCCATGCTGTATCATCCTCGGAATTTAATTATGTATTTGAGGACATTTAGTTTAAATATGTAAAATTAATTTGTATAATTAAAGTTGGATTATGAAAGATGATTATGTATCCGGATATTAAAAAGTAGGTTGCTATTTTGAGAAATTAAGAAATTTAAGAATTTTGAATTATTATCATGGAGTATGATGATCTATAAATGTTAGTGATGATAAAACTAAGATAAAATCAGTATTTAATGAAATCAGATAAGTAAAGGGGCTAAATGTGTAATTAGCCGAAAGTTATGAAATAAAAGACATGGAGTCTTTCATTTCATCACTTTACCCATTCAACTTCAAGATCCCTCTCTATTTCTCTCACTAAAATCTGCTGAGAATCGAATTGTGAAGCAAAAATTCGTGGATTAAAGCAAGTTATTAACAAGAATCAGTTGGAATTAAGGTAAGAACATTATTTCTAAGTTAAAGCTTTATTTTGAGAGTTTAAGGTTAAAAAATTTAGAATTTAATTCTGGAAATTCATGATGCAAGTATGTTATATTAGTTGGAAATCATCTCTTGAAGAATACTGAAGCATTAGAAACGAGAATCGTTGGTTGAATCGATCCAGAAGGTAAGAAATCTCAATTTTTATGACTTTTTGTGTTCTTGAAGAAAAGTTCATATTTTGGTTGAATCTGGACGAATTAGTGTGTTATGAATGGGGAAAAGGATGTAGAAACACGCCAAATATGTTAATAAAACATTACTTCAAGTTGCATGTGTTAAAAATGGATTTTTGGTGATTTTTATGTTAAAACCCATAGCTTCGACATGATTAACTGTATGTCGACTCGGCGAGTCGCCAAGAACACTTGAAAAATCTTCAAAAATTCATAAGTGTTGGACCCGAATTCGGACGAGACCCGAAGTCAAATGAGATTCGAACCCGGATGGAACCGAATAAGGATGGACTCGAACTCGGATGGGTCAAAATTAATTCTCATGGATCCGAAATTCAACCGAGGATCCAAAATTTGGACCTCGACTCGGCGTGTCGCCTCGACTCACTTAGCGAGTCACCCACAGATTATGCGAATTTCGGATGAGTTTTAAGGAACCCGAATTTATGGTTAATTAATCACACTTTTGGGATATCTTTTGTACTATATTAAGGTATATAATGAACGGTTATTTGGGAGTAATAACAAAGCAAATAATGGATTTTAAACGTGAGTTTCGGATGTCAGTTCCGAATGTTTAACACTTTAAATTGAAAAGGCTTGTTGCAATTTGTTAAAGAACATATAATGATGATATGTTATCTTGTGAAAGTGTAACAGGTCCCTTGTGGTGTTTTTAACCCACAGCGGGGTACTTTTATGGTTCCGGTTGAAATTCCGAGGAGAAATAATATTGATTAAAGTTTATAAACGCACCCATTGTGAGTACATATGATTTCACATGTTTATATGTGCTTTATGTTAGCTATTGCCTGCTGAGCAGCTGAGACATGTTGTTTCACTTTCGTTTGGAATTCTACTAACTTGCGTAGACTTAGATGCACATTGATCTTGTTGCATGTCCGTTTGTTTGTTGTGCATCTATCGATGGACCGGCGGGTCGCATCTGTATTCCGATGTTACTACACTATATGACCCGGAGCTGATCCCTTCGTGGTTCTGGTAGGCAGTAAGTCATCCCCGATGTTATGTCTGTCTTAGATGGTTGGTTTAAATGCCAAGCTTTGGGCTCATAGGAGCTGTGACTCATGTGTCGTACTTTGTGTACATAGAGAGTATACGACGTGTGTCGTCGGTGTTACTCTTGGGGGCTTCATAAAGATTTATAGAATGCGTAAATCTGTGTATTCACTAAGCATCGCTTACCCCTCAGTTGTTGACATTTTTACAGGTAAAGGGAAATCCGCTGCTGGACCTTCTAGCTAGGTCATCTTTTGAAGTAATTGAAGATATCTACTACTCATCTTGGTAACTGAATCGTGGGGTTATTGTTGAAATATGTTTCGGATGTTGTAATAAATTTTGAGTATGTAGACTTAGACATGAAACCTTGTAGCACCGTAGGGTCTTTAAAAACAGATGTATTATTTTTATTATGTACTTTAATGCTTCCGCAATTATATTATGCTTTCAGATCATTATGTAATCATGTGTTTGGTGATTAACCCTGGGTGTATTGTAATGGTGATTAATCCTGGGCGTCCCTTTGAAAATCGTCCCTACGTGTTGGTACATCCTGTGTGACGACAGCAGTCTAAGTGATCCTACATTGTGATTTTAGCAAGTGTGTGATATATATGTTTATATATGGTTGATATTTATTAGTGTTTGTATGTTTGAACTTGATGTAACGTATTACAAGAAGTTCAAACATAAAGAACAAAGATAAAATCAATCATAAGTAATAACGTAAGGTTCAACACTTAGTTGTTTATGTAAAAGGCTAGATTCGAATTATATATGGGTTGGCATTCGAATCTGTGATAGATTCGAATGTAACCATAGATTCGAAAATAGGCTAGATTCGAGACTGTCAATATGGACAGATTCGAATGGGCCTTGGGCCAGATTCGAGGTTGGCCCACAACAGACTCGAATCAGGGTCTATAATTAGGGATAGACTCGAATAATTAGTAGACTTTTTGCAGAATTCGTGAGGAATTAAGCAAGAGGCGATCTCGAGTTTATCAGCTAGGTGAGTGCTGTTTCGGAGAGAATTAGTACGTAGGATCGTTCGTGTGTCGTTCGTTCAGCGTCTAATAGTCTCCGTGTTCCGTTAGTTGAGAGTTGCCCGTCTAACCGTCAACGAGGATTCTGCACTCGTTCACGGATCCGCGTCTAGATAGATCTTGCAGTCGTAGACCTTACAAGTGGTATCAGAGCCTACGGAGTGTTCTTGGTGTTCTTCGTGTTCATCAGATACATTCTAGGTTTCTTGACGCTAGTTGGACGGTTTTGCTCTCAAAAACGTGTTTCTGAGCTTAGCAAATTCATATTCGGGACACACTTTGTGGTTTTTCACGTTTTTGATCGAAATCATTATTTTTCGTTTGAAAAATAGTGGTTTAATCTGTAAAACGTCAAAAAATCAAAGTGTTAGCCGTTTTTCGAGTTTGCGGCGCTCGAATCTATAGGGGTAATTAGGGTTTCACTTTAGTCTCGAGTCTAACCTAAATACGCTCCTTTCGAGTCAATTTCAGTGTGTTTCGAGTCTACTTTGTTTCGAATCTGTTACTTCATTCGAATTGGATCTCGAGTCTGTGTTGTTTCGAGTTTATTTCGAGTTTGTTACTGTTTCGATTCTGTGCTTCGAATCTGCTAGACATTCGAATCTACTGAAGCCTTCGAATCTAAGGACCATCGAATCTAAGGAGTTGTTCGAATCTGACATTATTTCGAATCTAATTGACTTTTAAGACTTAATCGAATTTATTCTCAAAAGATTTAATATTAATTAGTTTCGAATCTATCTAGATTCGAATAAGTTAGTCTAAATCAGTTTCGAATTAAATTAATTAAGGTCAAATTCAATTTGTTTCAGAAAAGATGTCAAATCTTCAGAAATTCCTTGAGATGGATCACGAAGTTGGGAAGGCAAATGCACCGCCTAAGCTGATGAAAGTTGAGGACTATTACTAGTGGAAGGACAGATTTACAGATTTTGTACGATTCAATGATATGCGCATGTGGGTGTGCATCGATGAAGGGTACATTCCGCCAGTATCTGAAGTTGAAGGCCGTCAAAAGGTCTTGTCATATCGGATGATGAAAGAGGATGACAAGAAACTATTTGAAGCTGAAAACAAAGCTTTCTCCATAATCCGTATGGCTTTACCTCAAGATATTTTACACACATTTCGGACTCAAAGGACGTCGAAAGAACTTTGGGAGTCTCTCCAGAAAAGGTGTGAAGGTAATCCTCGGGTGCGTAGAAAGCGTACAGAGCTGTTGACCCAGCAGTTTGCGATTTTCAAGGCAATTAAGGATGAACAGTTGGATGATATTATCACAAGGTTCTATCATCTGATAACGGAACTTGAAAGTCATGGAATTGAGTATTCGGACACTGACAAGAACAACAAGCTTCTTGATGCCCTACCAGCCAAATGGGCTATGTATGTGGCAATGATCAAGCTGAATGAGGACAAATATTATGCTCAATCACTTGATGACATTGTGGGAACGTTGAGGGCATATCACTTCGAGATGATTAAGGCTGAGACTGATTACGAGCAAGTCCAGAATCCGGCTATGTATTTTGGAAAGACATCTAAATCATCAGTGACAGCTGAACCGAAGAGTGCTACAGCGTTTTTCACTGGAGAAACGTCATCGCCACCAGAGTCCGAAGACTCACTGAATCGCGCGTTCTTAGGGTTAGGAAGATCGGAAGAACCGCAACCTCAAGTCCAACAGGCATCGACCAGTCAGAGCTATTCGAAGATGCCCATGAGCGCAAAGTCAGCGGAAGAGCATCTGAATCTACTTGCTTCGTTTGTGGCCGCTTATGGAAATTGTGTTCAAGGGAAGATCAATGATCCGGCTCTTTGGGATGAAGATTACGATCAGGTCGACCCTGATGACTTAGAGGAAATGGATCTTAAATGGCAACTGGCCATGGTGACCCAGAGGGTTAAAAGATTCATTAAGAGAACTGGAAGGAATTTGCAGATGAATAACAAGGGGATCGGGTTTGATAAGTCCAAGGTGAAATGCTATAACTGTCAAGGACTAGGACACTTCGCCAGGGAGTGCCAGAGGCCAAAGGTAGAGACATACCAGGGACAGAGCCAACATCAGGGACAATTCCAAAATCAGTCCCAACAAAGATACCTTCCGAGTTCCTCATCTGGTCAAGCCAATCTAGCGGGTCTATTATCCAATGTCACTTCTGACAGACAGCTAGATGGTACCTATGACTGGAGTTCACATCCTGAGTCAAATGCTAGAGCTTTCATGGCTGAAGTTACGGAGAATGGTTGTGAAGAAGACGAGCAGACCACACGGGACAGCAGTCCGATGTGGGTAGAGAAGGCGAATGATCAGACCGTGCTGGAGTTTGCTGCTCAGATGGCCAACGTGGAATCTGATAACTCTAAGGTTAGTCTTTCTTATTCTCTATTTTCAGAATTATGTGCTTTGTGTGCTACTTCTAATGATAGGTTAAATCTAGTCTTAGAATCACACAAAACCATCTCTGCTCAAAATGAAAACTTAAAAATAGAAAACGCTAGCCTAAATGATATAAAGCAAGACTTAAAAGAAAAGCTTAAGGCTGATGCTCAAGACGTAATAGTTCTAAAAGACAAACTGAGTGAGCAGTGTGTTAGGATAGAGCTTATGTATGAGCACGTAGAGGCCTTGACCAAAAGTCTGAAAGACAAGGACATAGAGCTAGCCGAGACCAAGGTTAAGGTAGCAGAGGCAAATAGCAAGCTGGAAAAGTTTAGGAATTCGAGCCTAAACCTAGGGAAAGTCTTAGATGCCCAAAGACAGTCTAAGAAGCCTGTAGGTCTAGGTTTTCACGAAATTCCTCCACCTTTCAATGCTAATTATGTGCCTCAGCCTCAGGAGAAAACTGACAAGTCAGTAGAATTAGAGGACCTACCTGAACCAACTCCTGAGCCTACAGTTGATAATACACCTAAGGTGGTTGACTCAACCGTCAAGGTCAAGAAAGTGAAATTTGTGTCTTCCTCCAGTGAAACACCTGCAGGAAAACAGAAAATTTCATGGGCTGACCAGGTCGAAGAGACAGACACTGTAGATGTACAAAAGGCTGTAGACACTAGTGAGACACCTAGATCTAAGGGACCAACCAAAAAGTCCATGGATAAGATGTCTTGCTTTAGATGTCACGAGAAAGGGCATGTTGCTTCTCACTGTCCACTTAGGAAAGCAGAAGTTACACCTAAGACAGTGAACCCAACACCTGTTAAGCCCTCACCCAGTGTGGCAAGCAGCAGTAGTTCTCAAACTATCGAGAAAACTGTGCAGGCCGCACCCAAACAAGTTGTGAAGAATACACCGGTTAAGGTTGGACCAAAGGAAGTGATTAGGACAAATTCACCGAATCGTGTCATTAATCAATCTAGGTCAGCACCACAACAAGTCTATAGGAGCACCACACCTAGCAGGTCACACACTCCAGTTAGGTCTCATACTCCAGTTAGACAATATGCACCGGTAAGAGCTCAAGGATCACAGTCAGAAATGGCATATAATAGAAATTATTCCAGAGCTCCACAACAAATGCCTACACCCAGGCAAAGAGTGAACATAAATCACTCGGCACCACAACAGAATTCAGTTCAAAGGCCCAAGTCACCTGAACGGCGAGATGGGTACTTGAAAGAGTTCACGTATGTGGACGAGAATGGTATTACCAAGTCAGTCATGGCTTGGGTTCCCCGTGATAACTAACCTATTTTCATTCATGTGCAGGAGATAACTACCGGTCCAAACAACAAGTGGTTCGTCGACAGTGGTTGCTCCAGGAACATGACGGGGGAAAGAAGTCTTCTCACAGACTTCAAGGGGGGTAATAGGGGATTTGTATCATTCGCGGGTAACAAGGGTGGAAATATCACTGGAACTGGAGAAGTCACTAATGGGACGATTACTTTGGATCAAGTTTATCACGTTGATAAACTGGTTCATAATCTCATTAGTGTTTCTCAAATCTGTGATAAGAAGAACTCAGTGTTATTTACTGACACTGAAGCGTTAGTGCTAAAGCCTGGATTCAAGATACCTGAAAATTGGATATTGATGCGGGCGCCAAGGAAGAATGACTTGTACATGCTCGATATGAACAAGCCAGATACTTCGATGGGTCCGATCTGCTTACTATCAAAAGCTTCAGAGACGGAATCCGTACTGTGGCACAGACGCATGGCTCACCTGCACCTGAGGAAGATGAATTACATAACGAAGAATGGACTGGTGCAGGGTGTGCCCATGAAAAGTTTTCAGTTCGAGGATAAGTGTCTACCTTGCATGAAGGGCAAACAACACAAGAAGACACACAAGTCCAAGAAGCAGAATTCCATAGCCTCAACATTCGATCTGTTGCACATGGACCTTTTCGGCCCAATCAACAAAAGGAGTATTGGAGGTAGTTGGTACTGCTTAGTTATCACCGACGATTACTCACGTTTTTCTTGGGTTTTCTTTTTAGGTACGAAGGACGAGACGACTGCAAGGCTCATCGGGTTCTTGGACCAAGTGGAGAACTCATACGGAACTAGGGTTAAATGTATTCGTAGTGATAATGGAACTGAATTCAAAAACACTGTAATTGGTGTATATTGCCTATCAAAGGGCATAGTGCATCAATTCAGTGCACCATATGAACCTCAACAGAATGGGGTGGCCGAACGTAAAAATAGAACTTTGATTGAGGCTGCAAGGACTATGCTTTCGGATTCAAAGCTTCCTACCATGTTTTGGGGGGAGGCAGTGAATACCGCGTGCCACATTTTAAACCGAGTCCTTACAGTCAAATCATTGAACAAAACATGCTATGAAATTTTGAATAAACGGCCACCTAACTTAACTGGATTCGAACCGTTTGGAGTACTATGCACACTTTTAAGAACAAAACATCAACCGAAGTTTGGTGAAAAGGCTGACGAAGGATACTTCCTAGGTTATGTGCAAACTCACCAAACAAACGGGTGTTTAACAAAACAACTGGTACT
>JAANYP010001689.1:13225-50179 GCA_020465985.1 Centrapalus pauciflorus
TCACGCCATTCATATCGTGTTTCATATGCCATGTAGAGGCCCAAAAAATGTGCAAATTGGCACTTAAGGACACTCCTGGGTTAAGCGTATGCAGGAAGAACTTTCACAATTAGGAAACTAGAAGTGTGGAGTTAGTTCCGTACCTCGAGGGGAGATTGCATAGGAACCAAGTGGGTTTTTAAGTGCAAAAGAGACGATCGGGGGTATAGTCACGCGCAACAAGGCGAGTTAGTTGTAAAGGTGTTTCAACCCAAGAGGAGGGAATCGATTACACGAGGTGTGTGCCACCTGTAGCAAGGTTAGAAGCATTAGTTGTTTTTAGCTTTTGCCTCCTTCAAGGGATTTAAGGTATAATCAGTTTGGATGTTAGTGCTTTCCTGTACGGGAAAGTGAAGGAGTGGGTGTATGTAGAAACAACCGCCCGGATTAAACAGATCCAAAATATCCTGATAGAGTATATCGCTAGATAAGGCTCTTTATGGATTACATCAGCACCTAGGGCGTGTGTATGAGACTTTATCCAACCTTCTTTAGAAAACGGCTTGAGAGGGTAGGATAATAGTACTCTATTTGTGAAGAGAAAGGGAGATCACTTTATCTGGTACAAGTGTACGTCGATGATTTCTTTTGGTATCATCAGACGAACAGATGTGCAAAGATTTCGCAAAGGTGATGAAGTCTAAGTTCGAGATGAGTGCTATGGGGGGAGTTGACTTTCTTTTTAGGGTTCAATTGACCAAAAGAAGGAAGGGATGTTTATCCATCAAACTAAGTATGTCTATGACATATTGAACGGTTTGGGATGGAGGGACACTAAGTTGACTGCCACTTCAGGAACACCGATTCAAAGTGAATCACAATCTCCGGGCCGGGTGACTGAAAGTGATTCCGATGTGGATCCGACTTTATATGGGCCATGATTGGGTCACTTATGTCATTTACCCGCTTCAAGACCGACATAATGTTTGCTGTTTGTATTGTGATAGGATTTTCAAGCGAATCGAAGGAGATGGCATATGAAGGCTTTGAAGCGGATTCTACGATACCTCAAGAAGTCGAAACCGAAGCTGGGACTTTGGTATCACGCGGTAGGGAATATAAGTTGGAAGCGTTTCACAGGAAGTTCGACTACGGAGGATGCAGCCTTGACGCCGCAAAATCAACTAGCTGGAGGTGTGTCAGTTCCTAGAGGGAGACTGGATGTCCTGGCAATGCAGAGAACAAACGTCGGTAGTCGTGTCCAACGTGCGAGGCCCGCAGATGGTGGCCTGCCCGCGGAGTTGCTTGTTCACAGGTTCCTGTGGATACCAACAACAATGCGGGATTACGGTTTGCTTACACTCAAACTCCAATTAGGATAGACAATCAATCTACAATTGCTATAACTCAATAATCCAGTTAAACACAGTAAAACAAAGCACTAGACATAAGGCATCATTTTTATTCGTGATTGTGCTGAAAAGAACTTAATCAAACTGGTAAAGGTGGCAACAGAAGATAAATGCAGATTATTTACCAACGCGTTTGATAAGTCACGGTTTGAGTATTTAATTCAACGAATGGAATGCGCAACCCAGAGTAATTTGACCTTAGTAGTATAAGTTTATTTTCTTTTATATTCGTAGTATTTCTTTCTTTATAGTAGTCTGCTAATTTAGGAAAGTTTCTATTTTTAGTAAGTTTCTATTTTTAGTAAGTTTCTATTTTTAGTAAGTTAGTAGGTTATCTTATTTTATTGCTTTTTCTTATGAAAAACAAAAGAAAAAAGAGAGAAAATCATAAAAATACAAAAAAAAAGAGAATATCAGAAAATGAGTTAAGTCTTAGATACATAGGTTCAAAGTGACGAAAATTAGCACAGTCGTTACAAACTCTAAGTGTTTAGGCTTTCACACATAATGCAACTAAATTCTAAGTGTTATACTTTATTTAGTTTGATGTGTTGGTAGGCATAATACATATAGGGAATCTCAAGGCTAATAAAATATTCTAGAAAAAGTCAAGCGTGTCACTAACTTAGATGTACGACCAATCGGTCTTAATTTTTATGTACAAGACATACAAACATTGAGTCTAAATGAGGTATGCAAACTTTCTGGGGATGTATGACAACATCAAATACATCTGAAAATGGAAAGAATAGAAATATCATGTAAAACTGAGAGTCGAAAACATGCAACTCTGTTGTACGTAAGTACAGACCTGTTGTCTCTGTTTAGATTCGGGTTAGCAGACATGTCGCTTTGTTGTACGTCAGTACAGACCTGTCACCGCTGTCTGCTAACTTTAAAAATAAACCTTAAGCCGAACTAAGACACTTTGTTGTATGAGAATACAGACCTGTGTCCGATGTTTGTCTTTTAAAGAAAGTTTGCAAATACCAACAAGTTAGAATCTTTGTCTGTGTGCCTTGATCATAAAAGTATGTCTATGTCTGAGTCACGTAAGATAATTTCCTGATAAATAAAAAGGCCAAGGGATATTCCGAAATGTAGAATGTTTAAAGGGGCAAAATACCAACAATCGGCTAAATAGGTATGTCACGACAAACAAACAAAGGAATAAAAAATTCCTAAGTGTGAAAGTTTAAGTACTGAAAGTTAGTACCAGACATCGCTATCTGATTGAACCTTTCTTAGACTATACTCATCAAAAATATGGTGTTAAGTATTTTGCTTAGATTGTAAAATTTTTCTTAAGTCTAAATTAAATTTTTTGGTCAAAATTTTATTTTACTTTATTTTTACCTTAGTTTATTTTATTTTATTTTAGTTTAGTTTAATTTTTACTTAGGTAAAAGGTCAAAAGTTACTGAGGGTGCATTCAAAGTTGAATAAAATAAACATTGCGTGAAATATCTGTTGCTTAGGGTAAAAGAGTTGGCATAGTTTATCTGGTTACACAATACCGTAGAAAAAAGTTGGAAAAGTTGAACTTATTTCAAAATTTTCGAAATTTTTCTAAGTGTTGGAGGTTTCGAATCTAAGACAGACTCGAATAAGGAGTACTTCGAATCTGTCAGTAGATTCGAATCTATGCTTAGACTCGAGGGTTGGTGGTATAAATAGGTTAACAGTGAAGTCATTTAATACTTACTGTTGTCGAATCTATACTCTCGAATCTATATTGGCGATTTCGAATCTGTTCTCGAGTCTACCGTTTTTCTCCTAAACGACATTTTGTCGACTTTGAAGACTTTGTGTTCGATTCTACAGACACTTCTAGGTATAATCAACCAGATTGTACAAGATTTGTGTAGTTTTATACACAATTTTAAGCTAAAACATCAAATTTTGAAGCTTTATAGGTCAAAATAGGGTTTTGCTAAATAAACTAAGTTAGGACCTATAAGATCTCAAATTAAAAGCATAAATCAGTGATTAGAACCTAGTTGAACTAATGTATGGGATTTACCAAGTTCAAAATGGTTAAAATCTTGGGTTTTAGTTGAAAACAAAAACGACGAGGCTTCGAGTCTGTTCTAGGACTCTCGAATCTGTTCATGGGTTTCTCGAATCTGTCATTAGATTCGAGATGACCATGATCCTCGAATCTGTCCATTAGACTCGAAAAGGGACTCTTCGAATCTGTCCATTACACTCGAATATGGACACTTCGAATCTGTTACTTTCGAATCTGTACTTTATTTACTTTGTTTAATTTAAATTTTATTAAACTTGTGGAAATTTAATTGTGTTAGATTTTGTATTTAATCAAGTACAAAATAAAACAAATTTTGAATTTAAACAAGTTTATTGATTTTTAATGAGTCTAACAGTTTTATTTATTGTGCAGATATGGCGGTTCGCGCTTTTGTCCCTAAGCATAATATGGTTCTTAATCCCGACAATAATATCCCTGAGGCGCAGGGATATCGCCAAGTTTTGGATTTCCTTGCTGAATCTAGGATTAGCTTTGCTCTATATCATAACATCCCAATTGTTATTTCATATGTGCGGCAGTTCTACGACCATTTACAAGTTGATTGCACTGTCACCCCGACAGTTCTAAGAACGAGAATCGCTGGACAGCCGTTAGCCTTCTCTGCAGACATGTTGCGTCAGGTGCTACAGTTGGGTTCACAGGAACAATAAGACGGGCCTATAGACTTTCCATTGAGTATTAGGCAACCCGCGTTTCTGAGAATGGGCTATAGTCTGGACGTTACGAAATCATCTTATATGAAAAGTGGATTGATAGGGCAGTGGCGATTTCTGGTCCACGTGTTCATGGTTTGTTTTGCGCCAAAGAAGGCTGGTTTTGATTACATCGTCTCAAAGATCCAATCAGGGGTGATTGCGATGGTGTATAATAGGAAGTTCAGCTTCTCGCAGTTGTTTTTCTCGGAATTCATCCATCAGATTACAGCTCCTGACAGAGAAAGATTCCTTCTGTATCCAAGATTTGTGATGATGTTGATAAGGCACTTCTTGCCAAATTTGCCACAATCAGATGATTCCCTGAGCGTGAATATTATGGATAAGCGCATCTTTTCTGATTGTTCCTCACATCGAGGAAGGTTAGCGGTTCCGGTGGCGCGTCCATTATTTGGAGCAATTGTAGACAGGGAATTTCAAGCCCCAGGTGATGCCAACTGGGCAGGGGTAGTTGATATTCAACCGCAGCAACAGCAACAGCAACAGCAACCGCAACGCCAACAACAGCCGCGTGCTAGGCCGCGTGATCCACGACGCCAACAGCAACAACCTGCTAGTCAAATTCAGGCATCCAGGCCTTCAACAAGTGAACAACCACAGGCACAAGAAGCAGGGACTTCAGGTGCAGTCCCCGGAAAGCTGGATTCGATTATATTGTCTCGAAGATCCAATCCGGGATGATCGCTTTAGTTTATAATCGGCCCTTCAGCTTCTCTGAAATGTTTTTCTCGGAATTCGTCCATCAAATCACGGCTCCAGAACAGCAACAATTTCTCCTATATCCTCGGTTCATAATGATGCTCATCAGGCACTTCTTGCCGAATTTGCCGCAGCTAAATGAGATCCAAAGCGTAGCGGTGATGGACAAAAGGATTTTTGCTGATTGCAGCTAAATTCAGGCATCCAGGCACAACAAGTGAACCCTACATTCCCCAACCATTCAATCCTGCTCCCATTCAGTCCATCCCTTCTACATCAGCAGCCTATACCGACAATCAACGAATCATGCAACTCAAGAGTCGTGTCGACTTTCAGAACGTTCAAATCATAACTCTCACAAAAGCAGTCGGTGAACTCCAAGAACATAACTCTCATCTTGATAAGGAGAATGCAGAACTGAGAAAGCTTGTTGAAAGTGTTAGAGACGAGAACACGGAGATTAAATCGTTTGTTGCTGATCAATCGTCTGAAATCCGAGCAATGCGGTCCCTCCTAGAGCAACTTATGAAAAATCTACAAACTCAGGGGGAGACGAGTTGTAAAGATCAGGAAGTACAGCGAAAAGATGATGATAATGAAGGCAATGATCCCGGTGCGAATAAAGAGATTGAGTCTGTAGATTTTCCTGCAGCTCAAGTTACACAAGTTCAGGGGGAGCCTAGTCAAGGCGAAGGAGAAAGAGGTGAGGCTAGTTCATCTAAGCAGCCTACAGACTTTGAGATCAGCGAGATGATTGAAGCGCTCATGGATCTTGAAGATGATCCACTGGATGTAGGTTTTGATTATGAAGATGAAGAGCTTGAAGAAGGAGAGTTTATTCCGGAAGAGATAGTAGATTGGCAACCTGAAGATGAAGTAGTAGCTGATGAGGATGATGAAGCTGACGAAATAGTTGTACAGCAGAATCCTATCACTGACACTTATATGATAGATGGAAATAGAATTGTCGATGTTGACATAGTGAATGCTGCCTTGAATCCTAAGTCATCGACTGAAGAACCAGCAAGAGAGCTAAGTAACGAAGAAAAAAGGAAGCTATGGTTCAGAGCCGAAGAGAAGGAGTTAGCAATTAGGAGATCAATGAAAGTGCCTGGTACAGGGAAGCTATCTGAGCGAATCTTAAGTTGGTTCTTTGACAGAGATCTTCAACTTTTTATAATTAAAAGAAAAGACGGGCTTCAGTACATAAGGCGAACATTGAAAGCATTCAACACCCTTCCAAAGATTGAAATCACAGCGCTTGCATGGAAAGATCTGATAAATATTGGTGATGATCCTTATGCGAATGTAATTGAAAGAATAATAAGAAAGGAGGGGAGATCTAGGAAGTTTGAACGGTTGAGTCCAAGGGTCGGAAGAAGAGTCGAGGATAAGTCACGTATAGATCCTCTTACAGGCCGACCTTGGATGAGGATTCAGTACAAACCAGTGAAATGCCTGAGGAAGGTACCTCTGAAGAAAATGCCACAGAATGTTTTGCGAAATCTACATTGGTGGTATGCTGATACAGAGACCGGGGAAGCAGTCATGGAAGATTTTGAAGAAAAGGTCATCCTTAGAGTCTATGACCCGCTTCACCTGGTGAACCTATCTAAAGAAGACCTGCAGATTTTGTATAACTGTAAGATTTCCAGTGACGCACATATGGATACTGAGGCTAGTAAGTATGAAAATGTGGTCAAGGTTTGCGTCGAAAAAGGTCTGTATGCTGGTAGTGTCTTGAATCAATAATAAACCATGTTCTTAAATCAAATGTGTGAATTATTAGAAGCTATCGTCAAGGGGGAGTCTGTTGGTACATCCCGTGTGACGATAGCAGTCTAAGTTGTCTTACATTGTGATTTAGCATATGTTTGTTATATATATATTATGTATGATTGATGATTATCAGTGTTTGTATGTTTGAACTTGATGTAACGTATTACAAGAAGTTCAAACATAAAGTTCAAAGATAAAATCAGTCATAAGGTAATATCATAAGTTTCAAACACTTAGTTGTATATGTCAAAGGCTAGATTCGAATTGCATAAGAGGATACATTCGAATCTGTGATAGATTCGAATGAGACCTTAGATTCGAATATAGGATAGATTCGAGACTGTCATGTTGGACAGACTCGAATGGGCCTTGGGCCAGATTCGAGTCTGACCCACATCAGATTCGAATCTGGGTCTATAATTAGGGATAGACTCGAATGATTAGAAGACTTTTTGCAGAATTCGTGAGGAATTAAGCAAGAGGCGATCTCGAGTTTATCAGCTAGGTGAGTGCCGTTTCGGAGAGAATTAGTACGTAGGATCGTTCGTGTGTCGTTCGTTCAGCGTCTAATAGTCTCCGTGTTCCGTTGGTTGAGAGTTGTCCGTCTAACCGTCAACGAGGATTCCGCACTCGTTCACGGATCCGCGTCTAGATAGATCTTGCAGTCGTAGACCTTACAAATAATGATCTCATTTGCCTCATGTTCTTCGTCAACCAAGACCTCATTATCAGATTTCCAGTCTGCAACTTCTTCTGCGACGAACTCACCTTCTTCAAGGTCCTCTATCTCATCCTCAAAATCAAACATAACATCTTCATCTTCAAGATCGGCCAAGGCTCCGATTATCTGCTGATCAACTAGCTCTGTTGCCTCTGTAGCCTTGCCTTTTTCTCGAGATTCACCTCCTTGTATGCTTGAAGAACTAGGCTCCGCCTGAATAATTGCTTGCTGATCAGTCTTTTTAGAAAGATCTACTAGCTCACTATCTTTCTGTGCATCTGGATCATCGCCTGCTTCATCGTTGTCAGGATCTGAAATTAATTAACTAAGACTAACTGATTCAAATTTATCAGAGTATAAATCAATAATCTTACTTTGAATCAAAGTTTAATTAAGAAGTTTGCGGAATAACACTTAATTATTTTAACAAAAGCTTTTAGAACTCATAACAGATAGACATAAATAAGTAAATCAAAATTGCTTGTATTGCTGACTTCAATGATTACAATCACCTCTAATCTGTTTGATTAGACGAAGAACACAAACTGTTCTTAGGGTTTTACAACCTTAGAGGCTTATGAAAACTCAAACAAAAAGCAATTACAATCTTGAATACGCAGAAAACCCCTATACAATAGAAAGACCTATTCTATGTATTTATATTGCTTCTTGATTTGTTTCCTTGAAGGACTCTGACTTCTCTGATAGTAGATATGCTCGAATCTTCGTGTAAATATCTTTTCCTGAATATTAGCACTTTCTGTTTGTAAAACTGTTGAGCAGCTTGAATCACTTGACAGCTTGAACAGAGCAGCTTGAGTTGATTTACTCTGGCAGCTTGAACTTTTACACTAGCAGCTTGAGATTCTTCAACTAACAGCATGAACTTTGTACTTACATAGAAGTTCTACTAACAGCTTGAAAAGTCTAACTAACAGCTTGAACTACTTAGAATATTTCCCAACAATCGTCTCTCCTGACCCTTCTTAACTCATCATCATTGCAGCTACTCTCCCCCTGAGCTTGGAGATCTTTCATTATCTGCTCAATGAGGGTCTGCATATTCAGAATTTGAGCCTGTTGAGTCCTCAGCTCAGCTTGTTGATCTGCCACAGTTGTTTGTAATGCAGCATTCTCTTGTTCCAAGCGTGCATTGTTCTGTTGCAACTCTTTTACTGCAGTTGAAAGTTGGTAAATTTGGACTGTTTGGAAGTCCACTTTTCCCTTCAATTCTGTAAACCGCTAGTTGTCTGTGAATGGAGTCGAGGTAGATGGAATGGAGGCGGATGTAGATGGAGTTGTGGTTGATGAGGATGGATCAGTCGGTAACACAGATGGAGAAGCAGAAGTGGATGGAGCTCCCTGCATGAATCTATGCCTCTTGGCTCTATGCCTAGGGACGAGAGGAGCTTCGTCTTTTAATTCAAACTCGTAGTTTTAGGCCTCTTTATCACTAATTGTTGGCCTTGTCATTCTCCTTCTGCTAACAACTAACCTAGATCCATATCTGCCAATTGTGACATCCAGATCTTCAGCCTCTATTCCTTCAGAAGTAGATTCAGAAGTAAACTCGGAAGCGGTCTCGACGTGACCCTCAGCCTCAGTCTGTTCCCTGGCGCCTTCCTCTTCAGCCTGGACCTTTGTATCTACAAACTCAGCTTCAGAGGGCTGATATTCATCAATCTCCTTAAAAATATCATGCACATCGGCTGGAGGTTCCAAAACATCCTGAATCAGTTGTTCAGCAATATCCTGCTCCGCAGATGGCCCAGCAGCTTCAGTGGCTGGTTGTGGGCTGGGAGTGGTTCTAGCAACCGGAGTTCTACTTGTCGGTGCTCTTCTCCGTTGCTGCTGCTGTTGCTGTTGTTGTTGTTCCTTCTGTTGCTGCTGTTGTTGTTGGGGTGGGGCTTCACCAATCCAATCTTCTCCTTCCGGAGAAACAAAATCCAGATCTATAATTGCCCCGAACAATGGTGCTACTTGAGGCCTGACTCGCTCAGCCCATCTAGCATTATGGGTCTGGTAGTCAGCAAAAAAGCGCTTATCAATCAAAGCCACGCCACTTTGGTCGGGAA
This sequence comes from Centrapalus pauciflorus, assembly GCA_020465985.1. NCBI lineage: Eukaryota > Viridiplantae > Streptophyta > Magnoliopsida > Asterales > Asteraceae > Centrapalus > Centrapalus pauciflorus. Next base: position 22,657 of record JAANYP010001689.1, read on the forward strand.
GTGGTGGCAGTTTGGCCAAAAATGGCGGATAATCATCATTGCAAATCTGGGATACATCAAGAATCGTTCCCTTGCCGGAGCTGTGATCTGGTGCACGAACTCTCCAAAAAACATCTCCAAAAAACTAAACTTCTTGTTATACAAATGTGCAATCAGAGCAGATTGCAACTTTGACACCATAGTGTCAAATCCCGCTTTCTTTGGTGCAAAACACACCATAATCACGTGGACTAGATATCTCCACTGCCCTATCAACCCACTCTTTACATATGATGCCTTTGTGATGTCTTGCGCATATCCCATCCTTAAAAATGCTGCTTGCCGTATAGGTAAAGGAAAATCTATAGGGCCTGCTTCTTGCTCTTCAATGCCCAATTGCAGATTTGCAGCAACATATTAGCCGGAAACACAATTGGTTCACCGCCTACACTTGTTCGCAGCACAGTAGGGGTAACCGAGCAATCGACCTGAAGGTGCTCGCAAAATTGCCTCACATACGTCAAAGTGATTTCAAGATTATGTGTGAGTGCATAAGAAACTCGGGACTGCGTCAGAAATTCAATCATCTGATGATAAGGCTGGGCCTCTTGCAATTGGAGATCCACGGCCATGACCATATCATGCTTATTATAAAAAGCACGATCACACACATCTGCACACAAAATCATCAAACAAAATTAGTAATTGAAATTAAAATAAAATGGAATTTCTTATATTCGAATTTGCATAACTTCGTCCAACACATTCGAACTTAGACAAATTCGAAATTATTTAAAAGCATTCGAACTTAAATAAATTCGAGGCATCCATTCGAACTTGACTGACTTCGAACTTATAGATATTTCAACAAGTTCGAACTTCGAATTTGTTCTTCAGGTTCGAACTTTCTGACAAGTTCGAACCTGAAGAACAAATTCGAAGTTGGTCACTTTGAACTTAAAATCTATGATTTTGACCTCATTTGACTTAATCAACCGGGTATCTTAGTCCTATTAGGTTCTAATCTAAGTAGTGTATCTTTTATTTGAAGTTTTATCTTTTTAAACTTGTGATTTTAAATCACCTAGTTTCAAATAACATAACCATCAAATATGGTCGATTTTTGCCACAATAATGTACTAAACTACACTTACTTAGTATTATGATGATCACTATACCAAAGTATACATGTATGTTCGAGAAATAGTGCAAAAACTTCGATGAATAGGACGGAAATTCGAAGTTCGGTAACTTCGAAAAGAAGTTCGAGATCGTCGTGCACAAGTTCGAGAACACAAATTCAAGGGTAGGTGTCTTAAATGAGGAACTGTTGACCTATTTATATCAACTACCTTCGAACTTAGCTTATGTTCGAACTTCCAGAAAGTTCGAAGGTAACTTCGAATTTTTCTGGATTTCGAAGTTATCTAAAAATTTTGAAAATTCTTGAATAAAATCCAACTTTTTCAAGTAACGGAATTTTACAAACTTTGCAAAATCATTCACACTAAGCAACAGACTTTCACGCAGTATTTGTTTCTTTAACCAAAAATGCATCCTAGTAACTTTGACCTTTATCCTACTTAAAGTAAAACAAAATAAAATGAACTAAAATAAAATAAAATAAAGTAAGAATAAAATTAAAACTACTCAAAAGTGCTTTAAAAATTACGACCTATACTAACAGAATATTTTTGCGAGAAAGTCATAGAAGGTTCAATCAGATAGCGATGTCAAATGCACTTTCAGTATTTCACTTTCACACTTTGGAATTTTTTATTCCTTTGGTTGTTTGTCATGATATACATTCCAAGTCGATTGTCGATATTATTTTCCCTTTAAACATTTAACACTTTGGAAATTTCCTTGGCCTTTTTATTTATCAAGAAACTACCTTACGTGTTCCATACTTAGATATACTTCTATGATCAAGGCAGACACACAATGATTATAACTTTTCGGTATTGCAAATTTTTCTTTAAAAGCCAAACGTCGGACACAGTTCTGTATTTACATACAACAGAGTGTCTTAGTTTGTCTTGGAGTTACTTTTAAGTTAACAAGACAGCGGTGACAGGTCTGTACTTACGTACAACAAAGCGACTTATCTTGCTAACTTGAGTCAAAACAGAGGTGACAGGTCTGTACTTACATACAACAAAGCGACTTGTTTTGACTCCCTCTTCTTTTCAAAAATTTTTCTTTTCTTTGCTTTAAGATGTATTTTAATGTTGTTATACATCCCCCAGAAAATTTGCATGCCTCATTTAGAATCATTGTCTGTATGTCTCTAACATAGAAATTAAGACCATTTGGTCATACATCTAAGCTGGTTACACATATGACTTTTTCTTGATTATTTTATTAGCTGTTAGGATTTCCTTTGTGTTTTATGCCTACCAACACATCAAACAAGAAATTGTACATCACTTAGAATTTATTGTGCATTATGTGTGAAAGCTTAACACTTAGAGTTTTTTTAGACTGTGCTAATTTTCATCACTTTGAACCTATGAATCTAAGACTTAACTCATTTTTTGATATTCTCTTTTTTTGAAATTTTTTATGATTTTCTCCTTTTTTTTTCGTTTTTTCATTTTTAAGACAAGCTAATAAACTAACTTACTAACGTACTATAAAAGGAAGGAAAATCTACTAAACTACTGTCTTACTATAAACGAAAAGAAAATCTACTAAGGTCAAGTTACTCTGGATTACGCATACGATTTAGTTGAACTAACAACTCAAAGCATGACTTATCAAAAGCTTTAGTGAATAAATCTGCATTATTATCTTCCGTTGCCACATCTACCAGTTTATTAAATTCTTTTCAGCACAATCACGTATAAAATGATGTCTTATGTCTATGTGCTTTGTTTTACTGTTTTTAACTGGATTATTAGTTATAGCAATTGTAGACTGATTATCTATCCTAATGGGAGTATGAGTGTAATTCAAACCATAATCCCGAAATTGTTGTTGTATCCACAAAACCTGTGAACAACAACTACCAGCAGCTACATATTCGGCCTCGCACGTTGACACGGCTACTGAAGTCTGTTTCTTGCATTGCCAGGATACGAGCCTCCCTCCAAGGAACTGACAACCTCCAGTTGTTGATTTCCGGTTCAAGCTGCAACCACCATAGTAAGAATCCGTATATGCTTCCAATTCCAGATCACCATCAGCGTGATACCAAAGTCCTAGCTTCGGTTTTGACTTGAGGTATCTCAGAATCTGCTTCACGGCTTTCATATGCATTTCTTTAGGATTAGCTTGGAACCTAGAACAAATACACACAGCAAACATAGTGTCAAGTCTAGAAGCAGTTAAATACAGGAGTGACCCGATCATGGCCCGATATAGAGTCGGATCCACATCAGTATCACTTTCTGTACCCAATCCGAGATTGTGATTCACTTGAATTGGGTAACTGAAGTGAGCGGTCAGTTTTGTACCTTCCATCCCGAAGCGCTCTGGAATATCGTAGACATACTTCGTCTGATGGATAAACATGCCCTCCTTCCTCTGTTCAACTTGCAAACCTAGAAAGAAGTTTAACTCTCCCATAGCACTCATCTCAAACATTGACATCATGACCCTTTCGAAGTCTTTGAACATTTGTTCGTTTGACGACCCGAAAATGATGTCATCAATGTACACTTGTACCAAGATAAAGTCTTCTCCCTTTCTTTTCACGAACAATGTACTATCAATTCTCCCACTTTCAAACCCGTTGTCCAAAAGATGAGTTGACAGCGTCACATACCATGCCCTTGGTGCCTGATGTAATCCATACAGAGCCTTATCAAGTCGATATACTCTTTCGGGATATTTTGGGTCAGTTTACCTAGGCGGTTGTTCTACGTACACCAGTTCCTTCACCTTGTCGTACACCAGAAACAGACGAATTGCCTCAAGCCTTGCCACTGGTCCAAACACTTCGTTGTAATCAAGACCCTCTTCTTGGTTGAATCCTTTCACCACAAGTCTAGCCTTGTTACGAGTAACAATACCCCGGTCATCTCTCTTGCACTTAAAAGCCCATTTGGTTCCTATTGCAACTTCTCCTCGAGGTAGCGGCACTAACTCCCACACTTCAAGCTTTCTGAATTGTGACAGTTCCTCTTACATGGCTTCAACTCAAGAGTTGTCTTTCAGTGATATTTGCACATTTTTTGGCTCTACTTGCGAGAAGAAGCATGAATATAAACATGTGTGAGACGCCTCGGAGTCATTGATCATCGACCACAACACCATGTTGTTATTCACATTACTCCTAGTTCTCACACAAGTATTAGGATTCCCTATGATACTCTCAGTCGGATGATCCTTGTTTATCCACGATATCTCAATCTGGTCGACCTGAAGATTTTCTCCTAAGTGATCCTATTTCACCTAATGGGGGTACGACCTCCGACGGAGCATTCTCTTCCTCATGATCACTATCCTTGGAGTTAGAAGTACTTGTCTGATTCTCATGCGCCGGTATCTCAGAATCATTCTCTGCTGGAGACCCATCTTATGTCGTTGTAGGCTCAGAAGTTGATGGAATGCTCGTCTTTGGAAAACCTTGACGGTCGTCATTCAGATTTAATGACGAGAAGTCATTTCCCACTCTACCTGCATTTTCACCAAGAGGTATGTTAAATGATTCAAACAATGAGTCATAATCAAATATCCATTCCGGACCAGTTTCGGGTTCATGTGTATAACATGTTACGTCAATGTTATACACAATTTCTACCATACCGTTTGTTTTGTTAAAAACCCTTTTGTTTGGTGAGTTAGGGACATAACCTATGAAGTATCCTTCGTCAGCCTTTTCACCAAACTTAGGTTGATGTTTTGTTTTCAATAAAGTACACGGTACCCCAAACGGTTCGAAGCCAGTTAAATTGGATGGTTTTTTATTCAGAATTTCATAACAGGTTTTGTTCAGTGATTTGACACTAAGGACACGGTTTAAAACGTGATATGCGGTATTCACTGCCTCCCCTCAAAACATGGCAGGAAGCTTTGAATCCGAGAGCATGGTCCTTGCTGCCTCAATCAAAGTCCTGTTTTTTCGTTCCGCCACCCCATTTTGTTGTGGCTCATATTGTGCAATAAATTGATGCACTATGCCTTTGGATAGGCAATATACACCAATTACTGTGTTTTTAAATTCAGTTCCATTATCACTCCTGATACATTTTACCCTTGTCCCGTAAGAGTTTTCGACTTGGTCTAAGAACCTAATCAACTTTCCAGCTGTTTCGTCCTTTGTACCTAAAAAGAAAACCCAAGAAAAATGTAAGTAATCATCAATGATAACTAAACAATACCAATTACCACCTATACCCCTTTTGTTGATAAGTCCGAATAGATCCATATGCAACAAATCGAAGTGGAGGCTATCGAGTTCTGAGTCTTTGACTTGTGTGACTTCTTGTGTTGTTTGCCCTTCTTCAATGGTACACACTTGTCATCGAACTGAAAACTATTCAGTGGGGCACCTTGCACCAGACCATGTTTCGTGATATAATTCATTTTCTTTAGGTGCAAGTGTGCCATGCATCTGTGCCATAAGATGGATTCGGACTCTGAAGCTTTAGATAAAAGACAGATTGTTCCCATCGACGAATCTGATATGTTCATGTCCAGCATGTACAAATCATTCTTCCTTGGGGCTCTCATCAAAATCCACTCTTCAGGTATTTTGAATCCCGGCTTCAACACTAACGCTTCAGTATCAGTAAAAAGAACTGAATTTTTGTTATCACAGATCTGAGAGACACTCATGAGATTGTGAGCAAGTCTATCAACATGATAAACTTGATCAAGTGTGATAGTCCCATTAGTGATCACTCCTGTTCCAGTGATATTTCCTCCATTGTTTCCAGCGAATGATATGAATCCCTTGTTCCCTCCCTTGAAGTTTGTGAGTAGACTTCTTTCCCCAGTCATGTGACGAGAGCAACCACTGGAACCACTTGTTGTTTAGACCTGTAGTTAGCTCCTGCACATGAAAGAAAACAAGTTAGTTATCACGGGGAACCCAAGCCATGACTGTCTTGGTAATACCATTCTCATCCATATACGTGAACTCCTTCAAATACCCATCTCTCCTTTCAGGTGACTTGGGTGTTTGATTGAGAACCTGTTGTGGTGCAGAGTGATTTAAATTCACTCTTGACCTTTGTTTAGGCATTTGTTGTTGAGCCATCGAATAATTTCTATTATAAGGCATTTCAGATTGACATCCCTGGGCTCTACCTGGTGTCTGTAGTCTTTGAGGAGTGTGAGACCTAACTGGAGTGTAGGTCCTTCTAGGTGTTGTACTCCCATAAGCTTGTTGAGGTCCTGACCTAGACTAATTAGGAACTCTATTCGGAGAATTAGTTCTAACCACTTCATTTGGTCTAACCGACACCGGTACTTGTCTAACAATGGTCCTAGGTGTCGCAATCACATTCTTCTCAGTGTGTTGAAAACCACTTGTGCTAGCAACACTAGATACTGGTTTTTGTTGTTTTGCCTTTCCTACGGCAGGTCTAAACTCTGCTTTAGAGGGTGTAGACTCCACTTTCTTGTATGGACAACTAGACGCAACATGTCCCTTCTCATGACATCTAAAACAAGACATCTTATCAATCGACTTCTTATAAGTGCCCTTTGATTTAGGTGTCTCACTAGTGTCATGTTCTTTCTGTTCAACTATCGTGACTACTTCCTCTTATTGATTATTTAATTCAGGTTTAGCTTCTCCTAGAATTAAGTCACTTGAAGAATGCACAAACTTGACCTTCTTAATCTTAGAGTTATTAGTAGACACCTTAGTCGATTTGTCCTTATCAGATTCAGTTTTAGTTGCTACCTCTGACTCAACTAGTGTATCAGTTTTATCCTATGGTTGATGCACATAGTTATTGTTGAAAGGTGGAGGACTCTCTTGATAACCTAAGCCTACTGGTTTCTTAGACTGTCGTTGAGCATCTAAGATTTCCCTAGATTTAGTGACGAGTTCCTAAACTTTTCAAACTTACTATTAACCTCAGCAACTTTAACCCTTGATTTTGCTAGCTCAACCTCCTTAATAGTAAGTTCTTTGGTTAAAGCCTCAACATGCTCATACATAAGTTATATCCTGACACATTGTTCACTTAATTTGCCTTTTAGAACTATAACATCTTGAGCATCTGCTTTCAACTTATTTCTTAGATCTTCTTTAATGTTTAAGACAATAGCATTATCTGATTTTAGTGATTCTATCTGAGCAGTTAAGTTGTGATGTGTTTCTAGAACTAAGTTCAACATATCAATTGAAGTAGAACATAAAACAGACAAGTCATGAAATGTAGAAAAGTTCAGAATTACCTTTTTGTGATCCGATTCCACGTTAGCCATTTGTATAGAAAACTCCAGAATGGTCTGATTATCTGACTTCTCCACCAACAAAGGTCTTGTATCACTCTGTTCGGTGTCCTCTGTCGCTTCTTCTGCTCTATCATCCCCAGTCTCTGTCACTTCAGACATAAAGGCTCTAGCATTAGACTCTGGATGAGTACTCCAATCATAACTCTCGTCGAGTTGTCTGTCCGATGATACATTTGTTAACAGACCAGCGATGTTAGCTTGAGTACCCGAACTACCAGACTGATATCTTTCCTGAGATTGATTCTAATTGTTTTCAACTTTGGGTCGTTGACACTCTCATGCAAAGTGTCCTAATCCTTGGCAATTATAGCACTAACCTTGGATTTGTCGAACACAACTTTACTGTTGCCTACATTCAGATTTCTGCCTGTTCTTTTCATGAACCTTTTGACCCTTTGAGTCACCATGGCCAATTACCATTGAAGGTCCATTTCCTCCAAGTCATCAGGGTCCACCTGATCGTAGTCTTCTTCCCATAATGTAGGATCATTAATTTTTCCTTGTACACAATTTCCGTATGCTGCAACAAACGAAGCCAAAAGATTCAGATGAGTTTCGGCTGATTGTGCACTCATAGGCATCTTTGTGTAATGTTGAGGGTGGATGCTGAGTGAGTCGGTTTATCTTCCGGTTTAGAATACCCTAAGAATGCCCGACTACTTGTGTCTTCTACCTCTACTGGGATAGGCGCTTCACCCGAGAAGAAAGCTGTAGCTGTCTTCAGTTCACTTGCGATAGAAGGTTTTGTCTTTCCAAAATACATCTCTGGATCTTGGACTTGATCATATTCCCGTTCGTTCTTAAGTATCTGAAAGTTGTAAGCCCTCAACGTACCAATAACTCCTTCTAGAGTAAGCGTTTCGAATTTTTCTTCAACACGCTTTATAAGCGATGTGTACATTTCCCACTTCGTAGGTAAAGCATCAAGAAGTTTCTCTATCTTCTCAATTTCGCGATACTCGACGTCGTGATTATCCAGCTCTGTTAGTAATGGTAGAATCTTGTTATTGTCTCATCCAGCTTTTCGGCCTCATAAAGTTTCTTATCATCATCCTTCATTTTCTGATATGTTAAGACTCTCTGACGGCCCGCAAACTCTTGTGTAGGTGGAATGTATCCCTGATCGATACAAATCCACATGCGCATGTCGTTGAAACGAGCAAAATCGGCAAACCTATCCTTCCACCAATAGTAGTCTTCCACTCTCATCAGTTTTGGCGGAGAATTTGCCTTGCCAACCTCGTGGTCCATTTCGATGAACTTTTGCAAACTGGTCATCCTTTGTAAACTTTTTGTATTCGAACTTAGATAATTTAATTTAAAAATAATTTGAAATAAACCCTTTCGAACTTAGGTAAGTTCGAACTAATTTAATGTTAAAGTCGTTTAAAAATAAATTCGAAGGTGATCAAGTTCGACGGTCTGACAAGTTCGAGATTTCTGACAAATTCGAAATCTGACAAATTCGAATAGTACTTAATTTTCTGACAAGTTCGAAATCTGACAAATTCGATGCTAGCAAGTTCGAATTTTAGCCAAATTCGAAGGAAGCCCTAAATTAAGTTCGAGAGGAGCGTATTTCTGACATGTTTGAATGAACCCTAATACCCCCTATGTTCGAGCACCGCAAGTTCGAGAAACGGCCAAAAATTTGATTTATTTCAAGTTTTCAGATTAAACCAAAGTTTTTAGAATTAAAAACTATGATTCCAACTGAAACAATGAACCAATATTAATTTTTCTCCGTGACTTAGCTTGTATAACTCAAAAAACTTATGAAAAATGTGATTTTTCCGTCACAAACGCGAAGAAACCAAGAATGTTTAAGATGAACGAGAAGAACACGATGAACACCCTTATGGCTCTGATACCACTTGTAAGGTCACCTTCTTACGGATCCAATCTTGACGCGACACCTTCCAACGACGGATTGATCACACACACAAAACACGGAGACCAACACGATGATAGACGTAAACACGAAAGTCCCGACACGTGATTCTCTCCAAAACACTCTGCTAATCGCACACAAGTTCGTAATCGCCTCACACACGAATTTTTGCGCATATACTTAATCAAAACTGATTAAACCTTAATTATAATCATTAATTTCGAACTTAGCCTAGACAAGTTCAAGAAGGCCCAAGCCCATGAACTTGTCCACCAATAAGTTCGAACAAGGGCTTTGAACTTATTCTAGACTTGTCTTTGAACTTATGTTTGAACTTATCTTTGAACTTATGTTTGAACTTATCTTTGAACTTATGTTTGAACTTAAGTAAAACATCAATCAAAAACAAATTAAAACATATATACAATCAATATCAAACATAGATCAAACATATATCAATCATGGATTAATGTGCAATTACGAAAACTTGAACTATTACAAAACATTAACTACACTTAGACTGCTATCGTCACACAGGATGCACTAACATGAATGTATTTCATAATGTTCCAAGACTCACACCAAGTGTGAGTCTTGGATGTGGACATTAGCAAGCAAACAACAACCTTTTCCTCTCTATTTCATTTGAAGTCTCGGATGTTCAAAGCTCAGGAACAACACCAAATCATCATATGTGTGTGTGTGTGTGTGTATATATATATATATATATATATATATATATATATATATATATATATATATATATATATATATAAGTGCAACATCATTTTCCTTTCTATTTCATGCAAATCTCGAAAGCGTGTGTGAGCAAACAGCAGCCTTTTTACTCCCTTTTCAAATCATATAAAAGTTAAGTGTTTGTGTGTTTATGTTGTGTGAAGATCCGAGACTCACCTTTTGTGAGTATCTTAGATGTGTAGTAATAGGGACAACAGCTGAAATATATAGATGTGTGAATGTGCAAAAATCATAGCCATTTCTTTAATTCACAAATGTATAAGTAAGGTATGTGAAAGATCCGAGATTCTCATCTTTGTGAATCTCGGATGTATTGATATGGAAAAAAGTGAGAAGCTGCAGCAAACATACAACATCTGTACATACTTTCATATACAAATAGCTTAAGCACATGTGTGAGTGTGTGTGGGTGTGTTGTACACGAGGTGTGTGCAGACACTAAAAAATGCATATATATACATATATATATATATATATATATATATATATATATATATATGTGTGTGTGTGTGTGTGTGTGTGTGTGGTTGTATCGCTGGAAATAGAAATAAATAAATAACCAACAGTCCTTATATATACATTGATGTATATGAATTGTGTGTGTTCTGTGCTGTTGGACAGCAGCAACATATATAAGATCAATAAATACATGCATATAAAAATAGTTAGATCTTTCTATTTTGTTGTGAGCTGTTTAGAGGGTGTATAAACATGTTGTGTGTGATCTTTGATTGAGGATAGCAGGAATTTAATACCTTATTTAAGTCATCATGTTGCATATATATGTATGTTTTTTATAAGTTTAAAACAGAAAGTGAGCAACAAGTATGATGTATAAATGTGTGCTTAAGTATGATGTAAGCTCATGGATTAAACACATAATTTGTGTCTAGAAGCCAAATATATACATATATTTAAGCATTTTGTAACATCCGGCACTGAACCAGGTTAGCAACAAAACCCTAATCCACATTTAATAGTCAATTATAGTCTAATCAGTGGTCATTAGAAATTAATCAAGTGATTAACAAGGTTTATTAGAAAATTCAACTCAATTAGAATCAAATTCATCAGTGCGATGAATCGGAAAATCAATTAATCCGATCGATTTACGATATGAGGGATTAATTCAACTAAGTACATAATTAAATTATGATTAGTGACACTAATCATACACTAATACAATTACTTAACATTAATTATGCAAGACTAAAACAATTCATTAAAACAATGCATTCAAAAGTATTTTTGAATTTACAAGAAAAGGGAAATACAAGAATACATTCTAAATACTTTTATACAAAAAAAATATATATATAAATACATGAAAATAATCCATAAAAATCTGGTCATAGGGTAGTACTACCCAAGATTTGATTTCAATTTTTTATTTCCCAACTCCATAACCTTTCATAATCAAATCTTTCACACCCCATTCTCCTTTCATTTCAACATGATCTTACACTCCACCTCCATTTGAAAGACCAAGACTTTGCCTATAAATAGAGGGCTTCCTTTTCATTATTTTCACACCAAAATATCTCTTTCTCTCCTCTCAAAACCGGATCCCACACACACACACACTACAAACATTTTCATTCAAGTGTTCTTGGTGAAATTCAAGTGTTCTTGGTGAACTTCAAGTGTTCTTGGTTCAAATCTTGCAAGAGTTCCAACTTCTTCTCAATTTCATACTCCAAATACATCAAAGTAAGTAAATACTAACTTATTTCATCATATATTTATGTTTATATAAGTCTTGCATAATATATATAATCACCAACAACAACAAGTTTCATAAAAACTCAAGTTTATAAGTTTCTAGTTTTATTTTTAAGTTGTTTCTTTAAATGTGTTTATGAATATATGAACACATTATAAAAGTGTTAATATTATGAAAACATGTGATATATATGTGTTTTTATAACTATTATGACTTTTATACAAGTAGTCTTTGAATAAACAACAAGAATCATAAGTTGTTTCAAGTTTATAAACTACGGAATTTCGGCAGAATATTTGTATCGACTTTGAAAAATCATAACTAATTCATAACTCAACGAAATGAGTTGATTCTTGTCTCAAAAGTTAGATCTATGTCTTAACTATAGATCTGCAATTTTTCATAATTTATTTTGAAGTTTAAGACCTCCAGAAATTATTTGAGAAACCGAAAGTTTGACAGCTCAAAAATGGCCAACATAGCGTTTTTAACGAGATTTTTCACCAACCTAAACAACTCGAAAAATGGCCGTTCTTGATTCTAAAAATCCTTTGTATATAGTAGTTTAATGTCCTAGAAAACCAAAGTCTAAAACATTTTGGAGCTTGGTCAAAGACAGCCTCAAAGTAGGCCGAAAAACCTCCGAAAAAGCTGGAAAATTATATATATATAAACTTGACGTTTTAAGCAAATCTTATTTTTAAACTTGTAATGTTGGGTGATTTAAGACATAAAAATCTATAAATATACATATTATCATATATTAGTAACATTAAGTCCTTATTATCATTTAGGACTCGGTTAACCATCTCCGGTTTCATCACCCATCAAACTACGCAAACTTGCATTTTGCGCATATTTCTCCATCACAAGTTCGGTGAGTCTTCATAGCCCCTATTTTTCACTATCTATTGGGGTGGAAATACATGCACTGTTTTTCATATGGACATCAAAACTGTTTATTTCTTATATGTATTACATGTTCGGATTCCATCAGCCCTTATATCATGAACCATTAATTGCATTTATTTGTAAGCGCGAGTATATTGTGGATAGATCTATTGGGAGTCATGTACCCCATTCGTGTTAGCTCGGTTCGGCTAATAGCGAGTGCATATATATTCAACACACGGTATTACGTATGGGAGTATTGCACAGGGCAAACTCATTCTAATTAAGCTTCGGTTGCATGATGGTTTATGTAATACATACGCGGAATTTATGATTTTATAAATTCAACTCATCTTATAATGTCCATACAACTGGTCTTTTCGCGTAAACCTATGAGCTCACCAACAATTTTCGTTGACGTATTTTAGCATGTATTTTCAGGTAATTAAGGCAAGTATGCCTTCAGAAGTAACCACTTTCAAGCTTCCGCACTTAAGGAGTCGCATCCTTTTTCAAACCGTCGGAGATTTATATGCATTATTTTGGACAATTTAATTATGTATTTAAATTTCTGTACTTTGCGAACTACTCTTTATCATTTACGGGTTATGTAAAACATTTCTACTATATCGATGTATTTTTGAAAACATCCATATAGTGGTCGTTCATTATGATTATGGTCACGCTTCCGCACTCGTCACGCCTCGCTGCCAACCGGGGTAGCAGGGTGTGACACATTTATAGACATAGTTAATGTGTGTATGTGTGCATTCAAGAGTGCAACCGCATGATACTAAAGAAGTACGATATAAAGCCATAGTATTTAAATTGTTATGAAGCATACATGTGTGTGGATTATGAGCATTTCAATAAGTATATACTAGAAGGCTCATGTTGTTCATTGCCATTAGAAACAATGTGGTGATCGTATTCGTGATTATGCATATAAATGTCATGATCAAGTATAAAGTGATTATATGAATCATTCAAATGAAACTGTGGCATATATAAGCATGTATAAATACATAATAATCAATTATTGAGTAAAACGAAATTAAGAAATGGAACTTAGACCGAAGGTCTGGCCCATCTAGGCCAAAGGCCTATGTACTAGGCGCAGGTGCCTAATTTTCCTTGTGTGTCATAAATAATTATGTAAGTAATGAGTTGTTTAATTTTGCATAATGTGTCGTTATATGCATATGACTAAGTCAAAATGCACGTAAAGTCAAAGAATAACCTAATAGGTCACACATATCCATGAATTCAACCAAGTTAAAATGACATTGTAAGTCAATAAGTGTAATAAGTCTATACATAAGCTATAGAAAGTCCAAGAATTAAACTGAAATGCACAAATATGTTGTGTAAAGCCATAGAAAGCTTACGTAAATCGATTTCCAAACACTTAACAATTTCAGATAAATCTGAACTATGTTATTAAGCCAGAGTCTATAAAGGCAAGCCAGAAAAGTCAAGCCAAAGCCAGAAAAGTTCAGCCAAAGTCAGTAAATCCAAGGCCGGTTAAACCAATCTAAAGTCTGTAAAACTAAAGCTAAATCATGAGATAACTCAAGTGGTGGATATAATACTCTTGCAAAAGTCAAAGTCAACAACCATGCCTTAAAACAGTTCCTATGAGTTATAGATATAATTGTGTACATGCTTGTCTTCTTGTGAGACCTATTGTTGTTCTAGCATTAATTGAAAGTCTATATGCTCAGCTAGAATGTGACATGTGCACACCTTGGTACTGTGATGCCCAGTTGATCATGATAGCTTAAAATATATCATCCTGCACAAGTCTTTGGAATTGAAATCGGCCTTGGATATATATTGTTGTTGCTATCTTGATTCATTACTTTGTATACTTTCAGTCATTTGCCTTCTTGTTGATGCTTTTCATATGCATCTGCATAATTCAAGTATGAATAAGTCTATGCCAGCCAATGATTAAGTCTACTCTGATGCCTGCCCAAGTTGATTTACTGGTAGCTAGCCCACTACATGGCTGATCCCCACATTTAAAAGCGTGTGCGTGGGAATAGACATCATCCTTTCTTAAGTCCTATGTCTCACAATGTCCAGCTAATAACTTCAGCCTAGCTAAAATCACGCTTAAAGTTAAAGGCCTAAAGTCAAAGTCAAGTCTTCGCTTTAATTGTCATTGCATGTTAACTGTTAAATATATAAACTCACTAAGCTCAACGGTTATAGTTGTTGATGAATCTTTTTACAAGAAAAGACAAAGTAAAAGGTCCCGCCAAACCAAGTCCTTAAGTACCGCAAGCCCGAATTTGAAGTCATTAGACCACTACTATATTGGCAATTGGTATTCATTGAAGACAATTATGGTGGTGGTTGGGTAGATACAGGATTATGTATTGTGGCTATGTAACAGATTAGTGTCCTTGTGCCTTTTGTAGTTTTGTTTTAAACTTATTGTAAGCTAATCCTAACTTATGTAATAACTTAATCCCGCACTTTATTATAATCTATGTTAGTTGTGGTTGATACTGTATTTCTCGTTGGGACCTAGTCGTTAAGACTCCACCGTAAGGTCGGGTCTTCACAGGATGGTATCAGAGCAAATAGTTTGAGTGAATCGAGTATTATGAAAGTAATACTTGATCTCAAACTTAAGAAATACATAGAGTGTCAATAATGTAGGCGGCTTGAACTAAGATGGGACGTACAGACTGTTAGGTTGGAAAAAAGGGTACATACTCACTAAGTCTATGAACTGAAAGTTACTTGAAATTTATAATTTTTCAGAAAGGATGTCTGAACAAGGAGGAATTCCTGATAATTTCACTCCTCAACAATTGTTTGAGATGATTCAACAACTGTTGGCACAACAAAATGAACAACAAATCAAATTAATCCAACAATAGTTTCAGGCTCGTGATGAGGCTAAAGCAAAACCTAAAGTTGATAAAAAGCACAAAAGAAAGGACAAGAAAACGTAAAAAGAAGAGTCTGATCCTGATAACTCCATTGACAATGCCCAATCTGAACAGCCAAAAGGCTGCAAATTCAAAGACTTTAAGTCTAGTGGCGCGTTAACGTTCAGGGACACTGTAAACACTATCCAGACATTAGACTGGATTTGTAACACAAAAGAGATTTTCAGTATCTCTGAGTGCCTAGATTCCAAGAGAGTCAAGTATGCTACTCCTTAATTTATCGTAGCTGCTTGTGCATGGTGGAAGACACAGAAGAGTATTCATGGAGAGATCGTCATCAAAACACTTGAATGGTAACAATTCCTCGACATGTTCAATGCTAAATACTGTCTTGCAGATCAACAACATAAAATGGAAGTTCAGGTGATGCAATTGACTCAAGGTGACAAGAGAGTTGATGAATATGAGCATAAGTTCTCATGACTGTGTGGCTATTCATCTTATCAGGTAGCCATAGAAGGATGATAAATGAATCGTTTTCTTAGAGGATTGAACACAAGGTATTTTCAGCTGATGAGTGATACCAAATGCAAGACGTATTTGGAGATGGTGGAAGCAGCCAGACAAATTGAAAGAGAATACCAGGAGTATGGTGAACAACTAGAGACGACTCATATGAATCCTACATGTCCTTCTCCTCCAAAGAAGCAATAGTTTAGTAGATTTTTCAAGACAGGAAATACACAATCTCAACAAACGCAACAGTATAGCTCTGCTCAGGAGGCCAAGTCTTATACGACTCAATCAGAACAGCGAGTGAGCAAAAGATGTAGAAAATCACATATTGGACAATGCAATCCAAATGATGTGATGTGTTTTGTCTGCAGCAAAATCAGTCATAGTAGTGAGGAGTGCCCAACGAAAGGTCTTGTGTTGGTACACCCTGTGTGACGATAGCAGTCTAAACGATCTGCGTTATGATTTAAGTAATATTCTGAATACTAATAAGTGTTATTGATATATATGTTTAATATGTGTTTGTCGGTTATTGATTGTGTGTTTGAACTTGATGTACATATTACAAGAAGTTCAAACATAAAAGTCAAAGAGTATGTCAAGCATAAGTTAAAACATAAGTTTCATCAAGTAAGTGTTTAAGTATATAGGTTAGATTCGAATTGCATAAAAGGATACATTCGAATCTGTGATAGATTCGAATGAGTCCTTAGATTCGAATAGGCTAGATTCGAATCTGTCAGATGGACAGATTCGAATGGGCCTTAGGCCAGATTCGAGGTTGGCCCACAACAGACTCGAATCAGGGTCTATAATTAGGGATAGACTCGAATCATTAGCAGACCTTTGGCAGAATTCGTGAGGAATTAAGCAATAGGCGATCTCGAGTTTATCAGCTAGGTGAGTCCCGTTTCGGAGAGAATTAGTACGTAGGATCGTTCGTGTGTCGTTCGTTCAGCGTCTAATAGTCTCCGTGTTTCCGTTGGTTGAGAGTTGTCCGTCTAACCGTCAACGAGGATTCCGCACTCGTTAACGGGTCCGCGTCTAGATAGATCTGTCAGTGGTAGACCTTACAAGTGGTATCAGAGCCTAAGGAGTGTTCGTGGTGTTCTTCGTGTTCATCAGAAACATTCTAGGTTTCTTGACGCTAGTTGGACGGTTTTTTTTCTCTCAAAAACGTGTTTTTGGGCTTAGCAAATTCATATTCGGGAAACACTTTGTGGTTTTTCACGTTTTTGGTCGAAATCATTATTTTTCATTTGAAAAATAGTGGTTTAATCCGTAAAACGTCAAAAAATCAAAGTGTTAGCCGTTTTTCGAGTTTGCGGCGCTCGAATCTATAGGGGTAATTAGGGTTTTACTTTATTTTCGAGTCTAACCAAAATACGCTCCTTTCGAGTCAATTTCAGTCAGTTTCGAGTTTGTGTTGTTTCGAATCTGTTAATACATTCGAATTGGATCTCGAGTCTATATTGTTTCGAGTTTGTTTCGAGTCTGTTACTGTTTCGATTCTGTTCTTCGATTCTGCTGAATTTCGATTCTGTTGTGCCTTCGATTCTAAGGGTCTTCGAGTTTAAGAGTCCTTCGAATCTGACCTATCTTCGAATCTGTGGGATTGTTCGAATCTGACATTATTTCGAATCTACTTGAACTTTAAGACTTAATCGAATTTAATTCCAAAAGATTAAACATTAATTAGTTTCGAATCTATCTAGATTCGAATAATTTAATTTAAATCAGTTTCTAATTAAATTAATTAAGTTCAAATTCAAATTCTTTCAGAAAAGATGTCGAACCTTCAGAAATTCCTTGAAATGGATCACGAAGTTGGGAAGGCCAATGCACCACCTAAGCTGATGAAAGTTGAGGATTACTACTGGTGGAAGGATAGATTCACGGATTTTGTACGATTCAACGACATGCGCATGTGGGTGTGCATTGATGAAGGGTACATTCCACCAGTATCTGAGGTTGAAGGCCGTCAAAAGGTTCTGTCATACCAAATGATGAAAGAGGATGACAAGAAACTATTTGAAGCTGAAAACAAGGCTTTCTCTATTATCCGAATGGCGTTACCTCAAGATATCTTGCACACATTTCGGACTCAGAGGACGTCGAAAGAGCTTTGGGAGTCTCTTCAGAAACGGTGTGAGGGTAATCCACGGGTACGTAGAAAGCGTACAGAGCTGTTGACCCAACAGTTTGCAATTTTCAAGGCTCTTAAGGATGAACAGTTGGATGATATTATCACACGATTTTATCATCTGATAACAGAGCTTGAAAGTCATGGTATTGAGTATTCTGACACAGACAAGAACAACAAGCTTCTTGATGCCCTACCGGCCAAATGGGCTATGTACGTGGCTATGATTAAGCTGAATGAAGATAAATACTATGCTCAATCACTGGATGACATCGTGGGAACGTTGAGGGCATATCACTTCGAAATGATAAAGGCTGAGACTGATTACGAGCAAGTCCAAAATCCGGCTATGTATTTTGGAAAGACATCAAAATCATCAGTGACAGCTGATCAGAAGAGTGCTACAGCGTTTTTCACCGGAGAAACGTCATCGCCACCAGAGTCCGAAGACTCACTGAATCGCGCGTTCTTAGGGTTAGGAAGATCGGAAGAACCGCAACCTCAAGTCAATCAGGCATCTACAAGTCAGAACTATTCAAAGATGCCAATGAGCGCAAAGTCGGCGGAAGAACATCTGAATCTGCTTGCTTCGTTTGTGGCCGCATATGGAAATTGCGTTCAAGGGAAGATCAATGATCCGGCTCTTTGGGATGAAGATTACGATCAGGTCGACCCTGATGACTTAGAGGAGATGGATCTTAAATGGCAACTGGCCATGGTAACCCAACGGGTTAAGAGATTCATAAAGAGAACTGGGAGGAATCTCCAGATGAATAACAAGGGGATAGGATTTGATAAGTCCAAGGTCAAATGCTACAACTGTCAGGGATTGGGACATTTCGCGAGGGAGTGTCAAAGACCGAAGGTAGAGTCATACCAGGGACAGAGTCAGCATCAAGGACAGTACCAAAATCAGTCCCAACAGAGATATCTTCCGAGTTCTTCATCTGGTCAAGCCAATCTAGCGGGTCTGATATCCAATGTCACTTCTGACAGACAGCTAGATGGTTCCTATGACTGGAGTTCACATCCGGAGTCCAATGCTAGAGCTTTCATGGCTGAAGTTACGGAGAATGGTTGTGATGAGGATGAGCAGACCACAAGGGACAGCAGTCCGATGTGGGTAGAGAAAGCGAATGATCAGACCGTGCTGGAGTTTGCTGCTCAGATGGCCAACGTGGAATCTGATAACTCTAAGGTTAGTCTTTCTAATTCTCTATTTCGTGATTTATGTGCTTTATGTGTTAGTTCTAACGATAGGTTAAATCTAGTCTTAGACTCACATAAGACCATAGCTGCTCAAAATGAAAACTTAAAAATAGAAAATGCTAGCCTAAATGATATAAAACAAGATTTAAAAGAAAAGCTTAAGGCTGATGCTCAAGATGTAATCGTTCTAAAAGACAAACTGAGTGAGCAGTGTGTTAGGATAGAACTTATGTATGAGCACGTAGAAGCCTTGACTAAAAGTCTGAAAGACAAGGACATAGAGCTAGCCGAGACCAAGGTTAAGGTAGCAGAGGCAAATAGCAAGCTGGAAAAGTTTAGGAATTCGAGCCTAAACCTAGGGAAAGTCTTAGATGCCCAAAGACAGTCTAAGAAGCCTGTAGGTCTAGGTTTTCACGAGATTCCTCCACCTTTCAATGATAACTATGTGCCTCAGCCTCAGGAGAAAACTGACAAGTCAGTAGTTTTAGAGGACCTGCCTGAACCTACACTTGAGCCTAAAGTAGAAAATACACCTAAGGTGACTGACTCAACCGTCAAGGTCAAGCAAGTGAAATTTGTGTCTTCCTCCAGTGAAACACCTGCAGGAAAACAGAAAATTTCATGGGCTGACCAGGTCGAAGAGACAGACACTGAAGATGTACCAAAGGCATTAGACACTAATGAGACACCTAGATCTAAGGGACCAACCAAAAAGTCCATGGATAAGATGTCTTGCTTTAGATGTCACGAGAAAGGGCACGTTGCTTCTCACTGTCCTAATAGGAAAGCTGATGTTACATCTAAGACAGTGAATCCAACACCTGTTAAGCCCTCACCAAGAGTGGCGAGCACTAGTAGTTCTCAGAGTACCGAGAAAACTGTGCAGGCCGCACCAAAACCTGTTGTGAAACAAACACCGGTTAAGGTTGGACCAAAAGAAGTGGTTAGGACAAATTCACCGAATCGTGTCTTTAATCAATCTAGGTCAGCACCTCAACAAGTCTATAGGAGCACCACACCTAGCAGGTCACACACTCCAGTTAGGTCACATACTCCTGTTAGACAATATGTTCCGGTAAAAGCTCAGGGATCACAGTCTGAAATGCATTATAATAAGACTTATTCTAGAGCATCACAACAAATGCCTACTCAAAGGCAAAGAGTGAATCTAAATCACTCGGCACCACAACAGAATTCAGTTCAAAGGCCCAAGTCACCTGAAAGGCGAGATGGGTACTTGAAAGAGTTCAAGTATGTGGACGAGAATGGTATTACCAAGTCAGTCATGGCTTGGGTTCCCCGTGATAACTAACCTATTTTCTTTCATGTGCAGGAGATAACTACCGGTCCAAACAACAAGTGGTTCGTCGACAGTGGTTGCTCCAGGCACATGACGGGGGAAAGAAGTCTTCTCACAGACTTCAAGGGGGGTAATAGGGGCTTTGTATCATTCGCGGGCAACAAAGGAGGAAATATCACTGGAACTGGAGAAGTCACTAATGGGACGATTACATTGGATCAAGTTTATCACGTTGATAAACTGGTTCATAATCTCATTAGTGTATCTCAAATCTGTGATAAGAAGAACTCGGTGTTATTTACTGACACTGAGGCGTTAGTGCTAAAGCTGGGATTCAAGATACCTGAAGAGTGGATATTGATGCGGGCTCCAAGGAAGAATGACTTGTACATGCTCGATATGAACAAGCCAGATAATTCGATGGGTCCGATCTGCTTACTATCAAAAGCTTCAGAGACGGAATCGGTTTTGTGGCACAGACGAATGGCTCACTTGCACCTGAGGAAAATGAACTACATAACGAAGAATGGTTTGGTGCAAGGTGTGCCTCTGAAGAGCTTTCAGTTTGAAGATAAGTGTCTACCGTGCATGAAGGGCAAGCAACATAAAAAGACACACACGTCCAAGAAGCTGAATTCCATAACCTCGACATTCGATTTGTTGCATATGGACCTTTTCGGCCCTATCAACAAAAGGAGTATAGGAGGTAGTTGGTTTTGCTTAGTTATCACTGACGATTACTCACGGTTTTCATGGGTTTTCTTTTTAGGTACGAAGGACGAGACGGCTGCAAAGCTCATCGGGTTCTTAGACCAAGTGGAGAACTCCTACGGAACAAGGGTTAAACATATTCGTAGTGATAATGGGACTGAATTTAAAAACTCTGTAATTGGTGTATATTGCCTATCAACGGGCATCGTGCATCAATTCAGTGCACCATATGAACCTCAACAGAATGGGGTGGCCGAACGTAAAAACAGAACATTGATTGAGGCTGCAAGGACTATGCTTTCGGATTCAAAGCTTCCTACCATGTTTTGGGGGGAGGCAGTGAATACCGCGTGCCATATTTTAAATAGAGTCCTTACAGTCAAATCATTGAACAAAACATGTTATGAAATTTTGAATAAACGGCCACCTAACTTAACTGGATTCGAACCGTTTGGAGTACCATGTACACTTTTAAGAACAAAACATCAACCGAAGTTTGGTGAAAAGGCTGACGAAGGATACTTCCTGGGTTATGTGCCAAACTCACCAAACAAACGAGTTTTTAACAAAAGGAATGGTACTGTGGAGATTGTGTATAATATTGAAGTCACAAGTTATACACATGAACCCCAAACTGGTCCGGAATGGATATTTGACTATGATAAGTTATTTGAGTCATTTAACATTCCTTTGGATGATACTGCAGGTAGAATTGATAAAGACATGGCGACGTTACATCTAAATGACGATGGCCATATTTTTCCAAGGACCACGTTCGAATCTACGTCCGAGCCTACTGCGACTGTAGATGGGTCTCCAGAAGTTGCTAATCCAGAAGAACCTAATACTGAGAATCAGACTCAAGCATCAAGTTCTGCCTCGGAGGAAAACGTACGTGAGGAAGAGAATGTGGAAGCTGAGCCTATTCCCCCTTTAGGTGAAATAGGATCCAACTTAGGAGATAATCTAAGGGTAGACGAAATAGAGACCTCTAGGATTAACAAGAACCATCCTATAGATAGCATCATAGGAAATCCTAACGAGGGTGTGAGGACTCGGAGTAGTGTAAATAACAACACTGTGTTGTTGTCGATGATAAACAACTCCGAGGCATATCATACATGTCTATATTCGTGTTTCATATCGCAAGTAGAGCCCAAAAATGTGCAAATGGCACTTAAGGACAACTCCTGGGTTGAAGCGATGCAGGAAGAACTGTCACAATTTAGGAAACTAGAAGTGTGGGAGTTAGTTCCGTTACCTCGAGGGGAGATTGCAATAGGAACCAAATGGGTTTTTAAGTGCAAGCGAGACGATCGGGGTATAGTCACGCGCAACAAAGCGAGATTAGTTGTAAAGGGTTTCAACCAAGAGGAGGGAATCGATTACAACGAAGTGTTTGCACCAGTAGCAAGGTTAGAAGCAATTAGGTTGTTTTTAGCTTTTGCCTCCTTCAAAGGATTTAAAGTATATCAACTGGACGTTAAGAGTGCTTTCCTGTATGGGAAAGTGAAGGAGTTGGTGTATGTAGAACAACCGCCCGGGTTTACAGATCCTAAATATCCTGATAGAGTATATCGCTTAGATAAGGCTCTTTATGGATTACATCAGGCAGCTAGGGCATGGTATGAGACTCTATCCAACCATCTTTTAGAAAATGGCTTTGAGAGGGGTAGGATAGATAGTACTCTATTTGTGAAGAGAAAGGGAGATCATTTTATCTTGGTACAAGTGTACGTAGATGATATCATTTTTGGATCATCAGACGAACAGATGTGCAAAGATTTCGAGAAGGTTATGAAGTCTAAGTTCGAGATGAGTGCTATGGGGGAGTTGAATTTCTTTTTGGGGTTACAAGTTGACCAGAAGAAGGAAGGCATGTTTATCCATCAGACCAAGTATGTCTATGACATATTGGAACGGTTTGGGATGGAAGGAACAAAGTTGACTGCCCACTTCAGCACGCCGATTCAAGTGAATCACAATCTCGGGCCGGGTACTGATGGTGATACCGATGTGGATCCGACGTTATATCGGGCCATGATTGGATCACTTATGTATTTAACTGCTTCAAGACCTGATATTATGTTTGCTGTTTGTATTTGTGCTAGGTTTCAAGCGAATCCGAAGGAGATGCCTATGAAAGCTGTGAAGCGGATTCTACGATACCTCAAGTCGAACCAGAAGCTGGGACTTGGGTATCACGCTGAGGGGAAGGAGGGAGATCTAGAGTTGAAAGCGTTCACAGATTCTACTACGGAGGATAGCAGCTTGACGCGCAAATCAACGACTGAGTGTGGTCAGTTTCCTCGAGGGAGATTGGTGTCCTGCAATGCAAGAAACAAAAAAATCGGTAGCCTTGTCAACGGTGCGAGGCCCGATATGTGGCTGGCTGGTAGGTGGCTGTTCACAGGTTTTGTGGATACAACAACAATGGGCGGGATTTACGTTTGGCTACACCAAACCTCCAATTAGGAATAACATCAATCTACTAGTGCGATAAGCAAATAATCCAGTTAAACACAGTAAAAAAGCACAAGAACATAAAGCAGCATTTTTATATTTCGTGATTGTGCTGAAAGAACTTGATCAAACTGGTAAAAAGTGGCAACAGAAAGATATAATGCTGATTTATTTACCAAAGCGTTTGATTAAGTAAACCCCCCACAGTTGATATTTAAATTCAACTTAATGGATGCGCACGCGAGTAAATGCCTTAGTAGTATTTTTTTCCTTTTAATAATGTTGTTATTTTGCTTCCTTTTTCAGTAGTCGCTAATTTAGGAAAGTGGTCTATCCAATTTAGGAAAGTTTCTAATTTTTTAGTAAGTTCATAGATTAGCTTAGTTTTTTAATGTGTTTGCTATGAGGAAAAAAAAAAAAAAAAAAAAAAAAAAAAAAAAAAAAAAAAAAAAAAAGAGAAAATGAACAAAAATACAAAAAAGAGAATATCAGAAAAGGAGTTAAGTCTGAAATACAGTAGGTTCAAAGTGACGAACAATTAGCAAACCGTCGTTACAGACTCTAAAGTGTTTAGACTTTCACACATAATGCACTAAATCCTAAGTGTGATACTTTATTTAGTTTGATGTGTTGGTAGCATAATACATATTAGGGTATCTAAAGGCGAATAAAAGATTCTAGAAAAAGTTCAAACGTGTCCCACTATACTTAGATGTATGACCAATCGGTTCTTAATTTTTATGTACAGACATACAACATTGAGTCTAAAATGAGGTATGCAACGTTCTGGGGATTTATAGCAACATCAAAATACGTCTGAAAAGTGAAGAATAGAATATCTGAAAACCTGAGAGTCGAACATGCAACGCTGTTGTACAGGAAGTACACAACATTTGTCCTCTGTTTTAGATTCGGGTTAACAGACATGGACATGGTCGCTTTGTGTACGTCAAGTACAGAACCGGGTCAACCCGCTATCTGCTAACTTTAAAAGTATAAACCTTAAGGTAAGTCGAACTAAGACACGTTTTGTGGTATGAGAATACAGACCTGTGTCCCGATGGTGTGTCTTTTAAAAAAAGAAAGTTTGCAAATACCAACCAGTTTTAGAATTTTGTCTGGGTGCCTTGATTCATAAAAGTATGTCTTAATGTCTGAGTCACGTAAGATAATTTGTCCTGATAATAAAAAGGCCAAGGATATCCGAAATGGGAGTGTTTGAAAACAGGGAAAATACCAACAATCGGCTTAAGTGGGTAATGTCACAACAAACAAGCAAAGGAATTCAACAAAAAAATTCCTAAGTGTGAAAGTTTAAAAAAAAGTACTTGAAAGTAAGTAGCGGAAATCGCTATCTGATTGAACCTGTCTTTAGACTCTACTCAACCAAAAAGATGTTGTTTGTATTTAGCTTAGCTTGTAAATATTATTTTTATAACGTAAAAGTCGAGAGTTAAAGTTTTTAGGAGGTCAAAATTTTGAAGTTGACTTACTTTATTTTTAATAGTTTTACCTACCTAGCTTTATTTTATTTTATGTTATTTAGTTTAGTTTAATTTTACTTAGGTAAAGGTCAAAAGTTACTGAGGTGCATTCAAAGTTGAATAAAAATATACAATGCGGGAAATATCTAGCTTAGGGGAAAGTTTGGCATAGATTATCTGGTTTAACACAATACCTGAGAAAATAGTTTTGGAAAAGTTGAAGTTATATTTTCAAAATTTTCCCGAAATTTTTCTAAGTTTTTGGAAATTTTCGAATCTAAGGAGAACAGACTCGGGTGGAGATACTTCGAATCTGTCAGTAGACACTCGAAATTACCATAGACCTCGAAGGTAGTGTTAAGTATAAATAAAGGTCCACAGTGAAAAGCATTTACTGTTACTTCTCAACGGTTCTCGAATCTGATCTCTCGAAATCTGTTCTGGCGATCTCGAATCAATCCTCGAGTCTATCGTAATTTCCACTAAACGACATTTCGTCGATCTTCTAAAGCTGTTTGTGTTCGATGCGAACTTGTCAACCTAAGGTATAAGCAACAGGATTGTACAAGATTGTGGGTGGTGTTAAATACACACAAATTTGGGATTAAAACATCAACATTTTTGTGTGTTTTAAAAAAAAAAATATAATAGGTCAAAATAGGTTTTTTTTTTTTTTTTTTTTTTTTTTTTTTTTGTTTTTTTTCTTGTGCAAATTACCAGTTTGGACGTAATAAAAGAATCAATTTAAAGCATAATCTATAGGAGAACCTAGTTTTTGAAAAACTAATGTATTGAGTGTGCTACGTTCAAAATGGTTAAAATCTTGGATTTTGGTGAAAAAGGGGTGTCCGGCTTTTCGAATCGATAAGGATTCGAAATCTGATCATGGGTTTCTAGGGGTGGGCCTTCCGAATCGACATACCTAGATTCGAAGATGACCAGATATTCGAATCTAATCTGTCCATCAACTCGATAGGGTATATTCGAATCTGTCCAGTTACATCGAATATGGGCACTTCGAAGCTGTTACTCTCGGATTCTGTACATTCATTATTTTGTTGAATTTAAATTTTATTAAACTTTGTGAATTTAATTGTGGGAGATTTTGTATTTAATCAATACAAGATAAAACAATTTTGAATTTAAACAGTGTTTATTGATTTTTAAAATAATAATCGAAACAAATTTATTATGTATTGTGCAGAATTGGCGCTTCGGGGCTTTCGTGTCCCTAAGCACAATATGATGGTTTTTCTTAATAATCCAGATAATCATAAATCGCCGGAGGCGCAGGGTTTGTCCGTGAAGTGTGGGACGTTCTTAGCCTGAATCCCAGAGTGAGCTTACGCTTTTTGTTTTTCAAGTTTTTCAGAACATTCCGATTGTAATCCCTCATATGTGGCGGCAGTTTTATGATCACTACTTACAAGTTGAGTGCTCTGTCACCCCACACAGTTGCTGAGAAAAAACAAAAGGATCGCAGGGCCAACCGTTGGTATTCTCTGCCGATAATGCTGCGTCAAAAGGGTGTGTTGCAAAGCTAGGAATCGGAGGAAGAGGAGTCTTGGGCCCTATTGGATGTTTCCACTAAATTTAGGCAAGCGGCTTTTCATTACAACGATGGGTTTACAGTCTAGATTGTAACAAAGTCGGCAATATAGGAAGAAGTGGGCCTGATTGGGCAATGGCGTGTTCTTCGTTGTCCATTGTCTGTCATTCCAAAGGTGGTCCTGTGTTTGGCACCGAAGAAAGCTGATTTGATTTTACATTGTAAAATCAAAAAGCCAATCAGCAATGAGCGCGATGGTGTACAATAAGAGAAAGTTGTTAGTTTCTGAGTTTTCTCTCCCTCGCACAGCCTTCTTCCTTCTCTCAAATACGTTTCTTCTTTCACTTTGTTTCTCGCAGCTAGCTTGATTTTTCCTTCCCCCCTCAGAATTTTATATTCATCAAAAATCACGGCGCCTCCATCCCCTCCTCCTCTGAAGAAAAAGGTTCCTGTGGGTAATCCAGGGGTGGGGTGCGTGAAAATGATGGTTTGAACGTCACTTTGTTTTTGGCAAGGCCAAGTCTGCCACAAATCGAATGATTCTTTGAGAAGCGTAAAAATGGTTAATGGAAAAAACGCA
>JAANYP010001689.1:56543-84268 GCA_020465985.1 Centrapalus pauciflorus
GCAAAGAGAGATGATTCAAGAGCAGTTTCGGGCTCGAGATGAGGCCGAAACTAAGCGAAGGGAAGATAAAAGGAAGAACAAAGAAAAAGAAAGAGAAGGAATTAATGAGGAACAAGATGACAACACTGGGTCATCTAATAAGCCCAGGGGTTGTCGGTTTAAGGATTTTAAAGGAAATGGAGCTGTAGAGTTTAACGGTTTAGGGGATGCTGTTACTGCACTGGAATGGATAACAGCAACTGAGCGAACATTCCGAATCAGCGACTGTGCTGAGAAGGATATGGTTCGTTATGCAACTGCTATGTTCACGAATGATGCAATCATGTGGTGGAATGCCATGGTGAACGCTTTGACATTGGAGAAGGTTTCGGTTATGAAATGGGCTGAGTTCACGGACTTATTCACTCAGCAATACTGTCCGATTGATGAGCGTCGGAGATTAGAGGCAAGGTTTATGGCGCTGGTACAGGGGACGAAGACGGTGTCCCAATATGCTGTGGAGTTCACGAGGTTAAGTCTGTTCGCACCTCATCAGGTGGACACCGAAGAAAGGAAAGTGACCAGGTTCGAGGCTGGTCTTGACATTGAGATTAGGAGGGTCATGAGTAATGTTCGTTACCCTACATTTGCTGGCTTACTTGAGGCTGCCAGAAATGTAGAGCAGATTTTGATTATGTCGGGCTACTCTGTTGGGTCTGCTGCTGCTTCCACCAATCCAACACAGCCGTCACCGCCGAAGCGCCAAAGGGAGGGAGGATATTCTGGTTCTTCCCGGTCTTCACAATACTCACCTCAACAGTCGTATCGCCGACAATCTGGTTCATCGGATCGCGGTCGTGCGCGTGCATACTCCATCAACACTGAACCGCAGTATTGCAATAAATGTCACTTGGAACATTTTGGCAAGTGCCCTAACGGACGTGCTTGCTTTTGCTGTGGAGAACTGGGACATTTTCAGAATGGTTGCCCAAGGAAGGGTGATGCTTGCTATAAGTGTGGAGTGTGGGGTCACTATAGCAGGAACTGTAGAAAGAATGCTCCAACGGCTGCTGTCCCATCATCAACACGATCGTCTGGAGGTTCGAGTGGTGGTTCAGTTAACCGCCGGGGTCAGTCACAGAGGGCACCTGCTCGTGCTTTTCAGATAACTGCAGAGGAGGCAAGGGAAAATCCGGAGGTCGTCACGGGTACGTTCATAGTTAATTCTATGCCTGCACGAGTTTTATTTGATTCGGGTGCCAATAGGTCGTTTGTTTCTACTGTGTTTGCACAAAGACTTGCCATGCCACTATCTAGATTATCTGCTGTTCTTGATATAGAAACTGCTAGCAACACTCTAGTAAAAGTAGATCATGTCTACCGTAACTGCACGTTAGTAATTGAAGATGTAGTCTTCAATTTGGACTTGATACCGATAGAGTTCAGCGAGTTTGATGTGATAGTCGGAATGGACTGGTTGATCGAGAATGAAGCCCATATAGTGTGTAAGAGTCGAATGATAAAGATAACTACCCCGGAGGGGCGTGAGATATGTATATATGGGGATAGGAGAAGCGGGGATCTGTGTTTGCTGACTATTGCAAAAGCTCGAAAGCTTGTTGCAAAGGGATGTGATGCATACTTAGCATATGCGATTGATGCTAAGACAGAGAAGAGAACGTTTGCCGATGTGCCGGTTGTTTCACAATTCCCGGATGTGTTTCCGGAAGACTTGTCTGGCGTGCCGCCTGAAAGACAAGTAGAGTTTAGGATTGACTTGATCCCTGGAGCTGCACCGGTAGCTCGTTCTCCTTATCGTCTTGCCCCAACCGAGATGAAGGAAATGATGACACAGCTGCAAGAATTGTTGGACAAGGGCTTCATTCGGCCGAGTTAATCGCCGTGGGGAGCTCCGGTACTGTTTGTAAAGAAGAAGGATGGCACGATGAGGATGTGCATAGATTACCGGGAGCTGAATAAGTTGACTATTAAGAACAAATATCCGTTGCCACGGATAGATGACTTGTTTGACCAGTTACACGGGGCCTGCGTCTTTTCTAAGATCGACTTAAGGTCGGGGTACCATCAACTGAAAGTTCGAGAAGAGGATGTGCCTAAGACAGCATTTAGGACACGTTATGGGCATTACGAGTTCTTGGTTATGCCTTTCGGGTTAACCAATGCCCCGGCTGTCTTTATGGACTTGATGAATAGGGTTTGTAGACCGATGTTGGATAAGTCGGTGATAGTGTTTGTTGATGATATACTGGTGTACTCTAAGTCTGAGGCTGAACATGCTGAACATCTGAGAGAACTGTTGGAGTTGTTAAGAAAAGAAAGGTTGTACGCCAAGTTCTCAAAGTGCGAGTTTTGGCTACAACAGATACAGTTTCTAGGACATGTTATATCTGGAGCTGGGATTTCGGTTGATCCAGCTAAAGTTGAGGCTATAAGAAATTGGGAACCGCCACAATCAGCTACGGAAATCAGGAGTTTTCTTGGGTTGGCGGGATATTATATGAGGTTTATAAAGGACTTTTCAAAGATTGCAGTTCCGCTGACGGCATTAACGAAGAAGAATGCGCCTTTTGTTTGGGAGACCGTGCAGCAAGAGGCGTTTGATGTTTTGAAGAAAACTTTGAGTGAAGCGCCGATACTTGCCTTACCTGAGGGCAATGATGACTTTGTGGTGTATACCGATGCTTCGAGGTTAGGGTTAGGCGCTGTACTGATGCAGTGCGGGAAAGTAATTGCATATGCTTCAAGGCAGTTGAAGCAGCATGAGAAGAATTATTCGACTCATGATCTCGAGTTGACTGCAGTAACATTCGCATTAAAGTTATGGAGGCATTATCTTTACGGGACTAAGTGCCAATTATACACGGACCATAAGAGTTTAAAGTACATTTTTAGCCAGAAGGAACTCAATATGAGGCAGAGACGATCAATGGAGCTAATAAAGGATTACGATTGTGAAATCCTTTACCACCCCGGAAAGGCTAATGTAGTAGCCGATGCCTTGAGCCGGAAAGCGTATGCTAAGGATTGCTGCTATATGATGACTTCTACCATGTTAACGTCTACTATTATAGATGATGCCAAGGTCGCTCAAGAGGAAGCCTTAAAAGACGAGAATGTTGGTGCTGAGGATATAAGGGCGCAGATTAAAAATATGGAAACTAGTGAATCGGGATTAAAAGGTGTGTACGGAAGAATATGGGTGCCGAAATATGGTGGAATGAGACAAATAATTATCGAAGAAGCACACCAGTCTAGGTTTTCTGTACATCCTGGAAGTACAAAGATGTACAATGACTTAAAGGCAGATTTTTGGTGGCCAGGATTGAAGAGGGACATAGGACAATATGTAGAAAGATGCCGAACTTGTCGGTTGGTAAAGGCCGAGCATCAGCAACCGTATGGCAGTCTGCAACCGCTTCCTATTCCGGAATGGAAGTGGGAGCACATTACTATGGATTTTGTTACAAAACTGCCGAAGACTAGGCGTCAACATGATGCAGTTTGGGTGATAGTCGATAGATTAACTAAGTCCGCACATTTTATACCGATAAGAGAAAGTTACTCTTTAGAAAAGTTGGCAAAAATATATATGGACGAGATTGTTTCTAGGCATGGAGTGCCTAAGTCTATTGTATCGGACCGGGACAGCCGGTTTACTTCAAATTTTTGGTCGGCTTTGCAAGAAGGGTTAGGGACAAGGATAGCAATGAGTACAGCTTACCGCCCGCAAACTGATGGTCAGAGTGAGCGGACCATCTTAACGCTTGAAGATATGATGAGATCGTGTGTGTTAGATCTCGGTGGCAATTGGGACGATCATCTGCCACTCATAGAGTTTTCGTACAACAATAGTTACCACGCTACAATCAAGAAAGCTCCGTTCGAGGCTTTATATGGAAGAAAATGTAGGACTCCTACATGTTGGAGAGAAACGGGTGAAACACCAATAGCTGGGCCGGCTTTGCTACAAGAAACAAACGAGAAGATACAGTTGATTAGGCAGAACATGAAAGCGGCCCAGGATCGTCAGAAAAGCTACTATGATCGGAGGCACAAGCCGATCAATTTTGAAGTGAATGACTGGGTCTATTTGAAAGTATCACCCATGAGGGGTGTTACTCGTTTTGTTAAGAGGGGCAAATTGTCTCCGAGATTTGTCGGACCCTTTAAGATTGTTGAAAAAGTTGGAAATCAGTCATATCGATTAGAATTGCCTGAAGGGATGTCGGGCGTACATCCAGTATTTCACGTTGGGAATCTTCGAAAATCGTTTAACACTGGAAACGAGGATTGGGCCGACCATACTGAACTGCAAGTTGATGAAAGGCTCCGGTATGTTGAAGAGCCGGAGTGTGTGTTAGATACTAAGACGAAGAAATTAAGAAGCAAGGAGATGGAAATGGTGCTTGTACGTTGGAAGCATCATAAAGGAGCAAATCATACATGGGAAACTAAGTCAGAAATGTTAAGAAAGTATCCGAAACTGTTTGAATCCGAGTAACTTCGAGGACGAAGTTGAGCGTGGTGGAGCCCATGCTGTAACATCCTCGGATTTATTTTGATGTATTTTGGTTAATTAAGCGGAAAAGTTATATAATTAAGTTGAATTTGGGCAATTATTATGTATTTGGATATTTAGCAAGTTGGTTGCTATTTTTAAGAAAATTGAACTCAGAAACAATTTTGTGGATTATTATGAATTTAAAAGTTATTTATGATATATCTAAGATTAAATCAGTATTTTATGGAACCGGTTAAGTCGAGTAGTGAAATGTGCAAAATGACGAAAGTAGTATATAAAGGACAATAGACTTCATTTTCTAGTTTACACTCTCTCTCTACTCTATCTCTCTAGAAATTTTCTCTCTACATCTCTCTAAGATAAATCACAAACCGACCGTCGGATTTTCGAGAATTATACGTCATCGGAAAGTTATCGAGGAGTACAACAGTAATCTACAAACGGATTTCAGATTTCGTGCGAATTGAGGTAAGAATCGAACCTTTTAAGTTTATAGTTTCGGTTTTGAAGTCAACTAGAATTCGAATCTGTCATTTTATGCAAATTTAAGCTTGTTTTGCTTGAAATATTGCTGGAATATGAAAGTATATGCATAGTAGAATCGAATCTAGGTATTGTACATGATATATTAGTGATTTTTGCCTTAGAAATGAAGGATTTAAGTTGAAACGATGAACAGACTCGAATGGGCCAAGAACAGAGTCGAAATGCAAGAACAAACTCGAGTTTGGTGCTAGATTCGAGTGTGTTTTCGAATCTAACACTAGATTCGAAGGGTATGAGTTCGAATCTACCCATAGATTCGAAGTATGGTTCGAATCTGAGCATGAGGTTCGAATCTGATGCTTGATTTCGAATCTAACCTATTAAATTCGAGTTTAATGCCTAAAATTTAGAATACTACTCCCTAGACTCGTGTAATTTGAATGAAACTCATATACAACATATAAAATGATATGAAAATATGCAAAGGACAAGATATAGACTTGAAATGGGTTTCAACTTTAGTTATAGTTCGAATTTAGATATGTACCCGAAACGGGGGAAAATATCGCTAAATATACGAAACTTGATTTTATAGATTTAAACGGTTAATGACTCGAGGAATTGTTGTAATTGATATAACAGGTCCCTTGTGGTGTTGTTTAACCCACAGTGGGGTACTTGGTGGAATCCGGTTGAAAGCCCGAAGAGAAATAATATCGGTTAAAGATAATACGCACCCACTGTGAGTACAGTAGATTCCGCATGTTTATATTTGTTTTATGTAAGCTTTGCCTGCTGAGACCTGTTGTTTCATTGATTGTTTGGAATTCTACTAACTTGCGTAGATTTAGATGCACATTCTTACTTGTTGCATGTCCTTTCGGTTGTTGTGCATCTAGTGATGGACCGGTGGGTCGCATCGATTACTCTGATGTTACTGTGCTATATGACCTGGAGCTGATCCCTCCTAGGCCCGGTAGGCAGTATGTCATCCCCGATCGTACGTTTGTCTCAGATGGCATGTTTAAATGCCGAGCTTTGAGCTCGAAGGGGCTGCGGCTCTGGTCCGTACTTTGTGTACGAAGAGGATATCCGATGTTGGTCATCTGTGTTATCCTTGGGCTTCATAAAAATTTATAAAATGCATAATCTCTGTATTCACTAAGCATCCGCTTATTCCCCAATTGTTGATTTTTATTTTACAGGAAAAGGGAAGTCTACTGCTGGACCTTCTAGTTAGGTCGTTTGGAAGATTTGGGAGACTCGGCACTATTTGATCGGTAATGGTGATTTGGACAATGTTGTAAAATATTCTGGATGATTGTAATAGATGTATGGGTGTGTAGACTTAGACTTGGTACCTTATAGCACCGTAGGGTGTTTAACACTTGTTGCACTACTTTATTTATGTTTTTAATGCTTCCGCACTTAATTTAGGTTATCAGATCATTATGTTATTGTATGTTGGTGATTAATCCTAGGTGTATTGTAATTGGTGGTTGTTGTGGCAAGGGTGCCACAGCGAGCTCCAGGAGCATAATGCAAATCTTGATAGACATAATGCCGAGCTGAAGAAAATTGTGGAAGATGTAAGGGACGAAAACACAGAGTTAAAATCTTTTATTGCTGATCAGTCTTCAGAGATCCGATCAATGAGGTCCCTCCTTGAGCAACTCATGAAAAATCTACAAACACAGGGGGAGACAAGTTGTAAGGATCAGGAGGTGCAGCGAAGAGATAATGATGATGAAGGCAATGATCCCGGTGCAAATAAAGAAAATGAGTCTGTAGATTTTCCTGCAGCTCAAGCTACACAAATTCAGGGGGAGCCGAGTACAGAAGGAGAAGTAGGAGGATCTGGAAAAGAAGCAGGTTCCTCGAGGGTTCTGGACAGTGACATGATTGATGCACTGAAGGACA
Source organism: Centrapalus pauciflorus (assembly GCA_020465985.1). Classification (NCBI taxonomy): domain Eukaryota; kingdom Viridiplantae; phylum Streptophyta; class Magnoliopsida; order Asterales; family Asteraceae; genus Centrapalus; species Centrapalus pauciflorus. The sequence goes on from JAANYP010001689.1 coordinate 63,472, forward strand.
TAGAGGAAGAGCTTATGGATTTTGACGATGAAGAAGAAGAGTTAGAAGAAGGAGAATTTATTCCAGAGGAGGTTGTGGACTGGAAATCAGACGATGAAGTGTTGGATGATGAAGACGATCATGTCAATGAAGTGATAATCAATTCACAACCGGTCACGGAGCTATATGAAGGACAAAATCATAATGTGATTGATATTGACTATATCAAGGTAGCCTCAGTCGAGGACAAAGAACTTGAAGAGGCCGAGAAGGAACCATCTAGAGCTGACTTGATAAATCTTTGGTTCAAGAAAGAGGAAAAGAAAGATCAGTTGAAGATGAAGAAGAAAATGAGAGTTCCAGGTGCTGGAAGCTTCTCAGGAGGAATTATAAGCTGGTTCTTTGACAAAGAACTGCAGCTATTTATCTTGAAAAGAAGAGATGGACTACAATACTTGAGGCGAACACTAAAAGCGTTTAACTCATTGCCCAAGATTGAAGTAAAGGAGCTTGCATGGAAAGAGATAGTTAATATAGGTGAAGACCCGTACGCTGAAGTAATGGCAAGAATAATAAGAAAAGAGGGTCGCTCAGGAAAGTTTGAGAGGCTTAAGCCGAGATCTGGCAAAAGGGTCGAGGATGGATCGAGGATAGATCCTCATACTGGAAGACCTTGGGCCAAAATGGTGTATAAGCCAGTCAAATGTCTGAAGAAAGTGCCTATGAAATCGATGCCACAGAACATTTTGAGCAACATGAAATGGTGGTACCTCGAGATTGACACTGCTGAAGCCATCATGGAGGATCAAGACGAGCAGGTCATTTTGAAGGTATATGATCCACTGCATTTGATAAACCTATCAAAGGACGACCTGAAAAAGCTTCATGATCAGCCTATCTTCTTTACTGAACCATGGAGATCTGAAGCCAGGAAGTTCCAAAAGGTAGTTAAAGTTTGTATAGATGCTGGATTATATGCAGGCAGTACTATATATAGCTCTAGTACTTAAATTTGATGTAAATAATTAGAAGCTATCGTCAAGGGGGAGTCTGTTGGTACACCCTGTGTGACGATAGCAGTCTAATCGATCAGCATTTTGGTTTAAGTAATATTCTGAGTATTGAGAATTAACAAGTGTTTTGATATATATGTTTATATGTGTTTGTCTGTTATTGATTGTGTGTTTGAACTTGATGTAACATATTGCAAGAAGTTCAAACATAAAGGTCAAAGATTAACTCAAACATAAGTAAAACATAAGTTTCATCACTTAAGTGTTTAAGTGTATTGGCTAGATTCGAATAGGTAAAGGAAGACATTCGAATCTGTGATAGATTCGAATGTATCCTTAGATTCGAATGGGCTAGATTCGAGAGTGTCATTGTGGACAGACTCGAATGGGCCTTGGGCCAGATTCGAGTTTGGCCCACATCAGACTCGAATCAGGGTCTATAATTACGGATAGACTCGAATCATTAGAAGACTTTTAGCAGAATTCGTGAGGAATTAAGCAAAAGGCGATCTCGAGTTTATCAGCTAGGTGAGTGCCGTTTTGGAGAGAATTAGTTCGTAGGATCGTTCGTGTGTCGTTCGTTCAGCGTCTAATAGTCTCCGTGTTCCGTTGGTTGAGAGTTGTCCGTCTAACCGTCAACGAGGATTCCGCACTCGTTCACGGATCCGCGTCTAGATAGATCTTGCAGTCGTAGACCTTACATTCTCTACATCCTCAATCATTAGTGTCTGTTCTTTAACTTCATCATCTGAATCATCGTACTCATCAAAATTGTAAATGTCTGACTGAATACTAAAAGGAACTAGAATATCTTCATGAAGAATAAATTCCAGCCCGCTTTGAGCGTCAGCAGGTTTGTCTTTGGAGCTTCCAGCATCCCCCTTCTCTTGAACTTCTGTTTCTTTTTCTGGATATGTTATCATTAGAAGGCCAGTTCCTTGTTCATCAAGCTTCCTCTTCTTCCCCCCTCATGAGGAGCATCATCGGAGTCTTCATCGTGCTCATCATGCTTACGCTTCAGAGCAGAAGCTTGAGCCTTGCATGTTTGCTCAACAACATACATCCTTTCAGACAAGTCACCTAATGTTGTAATGACCGTGCTCCCCAATCCAATCATTCGTTCACGCATTTCATCAAACTGATCATGTACAAACTCTCTGAGCTCTTCTATAGCTTGATTTGGATCTTTCTGTTTCACTTCTTCTTCAGCCACATTCTTGCCTTTTAACAATTTGTGAATGTTGGCCATTTGATCCATCATTTCAGAGAATTGGCTTGACATTTGATTGTTAACTCCTGCAACTGCCGCATCAAGGCTTCATCTAACTTTTCTTCTGTAACAAACGGGGAAAGACTAACCATTGGGTCACTAAGACTTCCAGTTGTCACGACAGTCGAACATGTGAAAAGAACGTCTGTGTGGCCAGTACTCAGAGATGGCAATGAAGTAGCTCCGACTGGACTTCCAACCTCTTCAAGTGACGGAGCAACAAATGTTTCCGTTACTAAGGTTGTTTCGGTAGTAACACGAAGTTCACTTGCACTTACTTCAACGAATGAAGTGCACTCGAGTGTCCTAGCATGTATGGGTTCTATAGTATGTGCAAGAAATGAAGTTGTACACCCGGGCAGATGTGTACTTTGTTCAATATCCGTAAAATTGAAAGGATTTTCGGATAGATTATGTGCTTCATCCCGGTGAGAAGTTGAAACATTCTCCTATTGAGAGGAGAATGAGTGGCCAGAGGGGTGTGCAATCGTCAGCGGGATACTGACTAATTCAATGCTAACTCCCATTTGGGAGCTAACAGTGGATGTGGTTTGATCTCGGCTGTTTGGGCTATGAATCCCTCACACTCTCTCTCGCTATGCCAACAATATCTATCTCTGAAATGCTTTGAGCAATTGAAATATCTATCACTCCTGCACCTCCCTCATTAGTATCATGACGACCTTCATCATCATCATCATCATCATAATTCCCTTCCGCAGCTCCCTCAGCAATATTTGATAATGTACGTTCGGAATCTGAGCTGCTCTCACCACCACTTTCTTGCACCTCTACACCCTCACTCACAAATTGGCTATCCTGAACATCAGCCCCATGCTGAATTTCCTGCTCACCTAAAGCCCCCTTCTTAAGAAAACTCGGTTCTTGGGTTTCTACAGGAGTGTGATCTATTCTATATAACTTCACGTGCTCACTCTCTGAATCTGTATATTTTAATAATGTTTTTTGGAATTGGAATTATATTTTCATTTGACGAATCCTGTACCCCATGCAGACTCATCATCACATAATCAGGGCACCGTTGAGCATTTGTTCGTTTAGGAATCTGTTCATTGCCCCTTAATATTCCCCTTATCGTATTTGAATGAATCTTTGAAGCGGGACAAACTTTCGTGCTCTATTCGTCGTCTTGGCTAACACCACCTCCTTCAAGTCCTCCCAGATACATTGAGCGTAATCATAATGCTTGTTAAAAGCAATCCCGTGAAAAATTCGGAGACAATGAATGGTCCACCTATCTATTCCAGTATGCTTGGATGTCATGCATCAGTTTAGAATGCCAAAAAGCATGTACCATCTCCATTAATTCCATTTCTATGGAACTTAGAGCTTTTCGGTAGTGGTTTAGAGTATCCTAAGCAAATCAAATCATGTACTAGTTCTTCATCAGATACAAAATCTTCGAAATCTGCTAGCTCTGGAAAGTTCACAGTATCGATGCGACGTGGTAGAAACAGATTATGTCTAAGTCTTGATAGTGTAATCTTCGTCTTAAATTGATCAATAGTAACCTTGAAGTGGTAATTACCATCAGCTGGGACAAACTTGATTGTATGCCAAACTTGCTGTAGGTACACTTGTGGAATTGAGGGTTTGTATTGAAGTAGATAAACTAAAGGATGTCCTTTAAGAATGTCTACTATTATTGGGTGGCTGACTTTTATTGTCTTGGGAACAAGACGATGGATGTTGTCACGAAAGGGTAGGCAATATTGAGGTTTGACTAACTGATTGTCTGGGAGGAGTGTGGAAGGTGAAGGTCGGGTGACAGAAGCAGATTTCATTGGTTTGGAAACCAATGTATGATTAAAGATGAATGGGAATCAGATGAGTTTGAAGGTAGGGATTGAGCTGGGGATGCCATTTGAAAGCTGTGAAAAATAATAAAATGTTAGACACAGTAGATAATCAAATGAAATCCTGCAAATAGAAAAATAAAACATATAACTAGAAATTAGAAAAATATGTGTTTCCCTGTTTAAAGCATCGGGATTCCAGAGAATAATATTAAAATATTATTGTTAGGATTCCAAAGTCAATCGTTAAGAGTCCAATGTTGGAAAAACACAGATTTTAAAAACTTCTCAAAAAATGTGAAATTTTTCTTAAAAAATTAAAATTTTTCAACACTTAGAATGAGCATGAAACTCGAATGAAACAAGATGTTTCTCGGATGACTCATGACCCAACTCGAATTGCATAAGTATGGAACTGGATTGAAGAAAGACTTTCTCGAATGAAGGTATGGACCAACTCGAATGAGGTTGATGTTTCTTCGAAAGACATAGAAGTCAACTCTAATGGAGTTGTTGGTTTCTCGATTGAAATTGATTATCGAGACTTGATACAAAAATTTTCTAAGTCCTACACATCGCTCAACTCGAACAACAATAAAAGTTCCTCGAACTAATTAGGAGCCCAACTCGAATTAAACATGGATAGACTCGAATGAAACTTGTTATCGAGGGTTATTTGAAAAATTTTTCTAAGTCCTGAAAATTAACCAACTCGAATAACACCAAACATTTTCTCAAATCAAGAAGCATCCAAATCGATTGAAACCAAAAGTTTCTCGAGTGGACCTTCTGTCAACTCGATTGAAACTTGAAACATTCTCGATTTAAAGTGTTAATCGAGAAAATGGTTAAAAATATTTCTAAGTTCAAAATCACTAATAATTTCATACATTTCAATTCAAGGACTATTTTTCCTAACCAAGAGTTGTATCCTACGCGAAAATGAATTTTAAACATAATTTGTTTACTGAACATTGTCCAGAAACAACCAATTCATACCAAAAAATTCAATTTTCAGAAACAAGATCTCGAAAACTTTTAAAATTGAAAAAATCAAATTATTGTTTGTGTGTTTTGAATTGGGACTTGAAATTGAATATTCAAGTTCATGTCATTGAAACGCAGACCATCACACAATTTATTTCTGATTATGAGCGTCAACTCAGTAAAACCCATAAACACACACTAAGTACATACGAACACACACACATAATATTCAATATGAATAAAACTCACATACTGAAACTGAAACTAAACAAATAAAATGAAAAACAAAAAATGGACTTACAATGTTAAACTCCAATGTTGAAATTCTGAATTGGAAATGGTTTCTTCGTTATTAAGAAAATGGAATGAGTGAAGTTGGTGAAGGAGATGAACAGTATTGAAGAATTTGAAAAAGTGATTTTGAAATTTGAATTTCAACTTTATAGTCAAAATTTCAAATTCAAAATATTTGAACTCGGCCCACTCACCATTTGGGTTTTCATTTTAAGCCCATGTTATTTCAACTAAAATAATTACACACACACACAAACATATATTGCACTAAAAAAATATCAACTAAAAAAAATTAAAAGATCTGAACACAACCAAAAAAAAAATATAACAAATATCAAACAAAAATTTGTACTAAAAAAAATAAACCCAAAAAAAATTTTAACCACAAAATTTTTTTAACAAAAACAGAAATTGCTCCCCCTCGATTATTGCACTTTAGCTCCCCCTCAGATGGATATATCATTTTTAATGACAGCTCCCCCTACAAAAATCAGATAAAAATTTATCAAATTTGTAAGAATCAGATAAACATATCTTTCTGCTCCCCCTGCACATGACAATCCGAATTTGTTAAAATCTAAAAAATTTAAACCTTTAAAAGCACATGAATTAACATCAAATTCAATCAATATAAAAAATGTAAATTTAAAACTATAATTTGTAACTACTGAGTGTTTAAATCTAACGATTCAACATACCCAACTTGTATACAAAAAAATTAAAACGTTTTTCATCTAAGGCTTTGGTAAACAAGTCAGCTAATTGGTATTCGGTAGGTACACAATATAATTCTATATTACCATTTTCTATATGATCTTTTATAAAATGATACCGGATGTCAATGTGTTTGGTTTAGAATGTTGCACCGGATTGGAAGCTATGGCTATTGCACTTTGAGAATCACAATAAATTGGAATCTTTTGCCGTGTAAACCCGTAGTATCTGAGTTGTCTCTTCATCCACAACTCTTGGGAACAGCATGGCGATACGACAACGCATTCAGCTTCGGCTGTTGACAGTGAAACAGAATGTTGTTTCTTGGATGACCAGCAGACGGGTTTGTCACCTGGGAATTGTACTGCTCCTGATATGCTTTTTCTATCCATTTTGTCACCTGCATGAACAGCATCAGAGAAGACAGTTAATGTAAATGAGGATTCCCGGGGATACCACAAACCTAAGTTTGGTGTTCCCTTTAGATATCTTCAAATTCTTTTGGCAGCAGCCAAATGTGATTCTTTTGAATGAGCCTGATATCTAGCACAAACACATGTAGCAAACATAATATCAGGTCTACTTGCAGTATAATACACTAATAACCCAATTATGCCTCGACAATGAGTTACATCTACAGGTTTCCCTGAAATGTCCTCATCGAGTTTTGATTTGGAATCTGGAGCCATGGGAGTTTTCATAGGAGTACTGTTTACCATGTTAAATTTCTTTAACATGTCCTGAATATATTTGGACTGATTGATGAAAATACCATCAGTCAGTTGTTTCACTTATAAACCCAAGAAAAAATTGATTTCTCCCGTCATGCTCATTTCAAATTTTTGGGACATTAAGAAAGCAAATTTCTTGCAAAATTCTGGATTAGTAGATCCAAATATTATATCATCTACATATATTTGAATAACTATAATATCCGGACCCTAACGTTTTATAAACAGGGTTGTATCCACTGCACCTTTTGTTAAATCCACATTTCAAAAGATAGTTTGAAAGTGCATCATACCAAGCACGAGGTGCTTGTTTAAGGCCATATAGGGATTTATCCCAAATATATACATGGTCAGGCTTCGAAAGGATCAGTAAACCTTTCGGGCTGATATGTATACACTTATTCAATCAGATCCCCATTTAAAAAACGTCGTTTTTACATCCATTTGATAAACTGTAATGTTTTTATGTGCCGTAAAAGCTAAAAACAGCCTAATAGGTTCTATCCTAGCAGCTGGAGCGAATGTTTCATCGTAATCAATTCCCTCTTGCTGGCTATATTCTTTGGCAACGAGGCGAGCCTTGTTTTGAATGATGACACCGTGTTCATCCTTCTTGTTCTTGAAGATCCACTTCGTGCCAATGATGAATTTGTCTTTTGGTCGCTCCACCAATCTCCAGACCTTCAACCTTTCAAATTGGTTTAGCTCTTCTTGCATAGCCAGGATCCAGTCAGCATCCAGGAGAGCTTCTTTCACATTCTTTGGCTCAATTTTACTCAGAGAATTTGTAAATAAGCACTCATTCATGGTTGCTCTTCTGGTTTTAACTGAAGCTGAAGGATCACCTATGATGTTTTAAGTTGGGTGATTCCTTGTCCATTTAAAGGTATGTAGGTAAGGTTGAAGTTGGTCTTGATTGGGGTTTAAATCCAGATAGGGAATTCAGGGATTTGCTTCTGAAGTTAATGGTATATCAACTGAGATCGGGGTTTCTGAATTTTCAGAAGGCGAGTGGGTTTCAAAAGATACTGGAGGTTGGATAGGTTGTACAATGTCAAAAGGTAAGTGTACGTCTGTCGTTGAAACCTCTCCAGTTTCTTTCGAAATTGGTTGGTAAGAATAATCTGAGACTACGACTGGATCTTCAGTAATCTTGTCAGGCACCAAATTTGAAACATTAGGTTTGGGCTATTCAGAGTAGTCTTCATAAAAATTTTCGAACAGTTTATTTAAATCATTATTTTCTGCACTCTGTTCAGATGACTTCATAGAAGTCGGCTGGTTAAGATCGGGTCCTGGACTGGTATGTTCAGAAGCCATTACAAAGCCTTCATCGAATTTGACATTGACACTTTCATTAACAGTCTTTGTCCTCTTATTGTAGACTCGGAAGGCTACAGACTCTTTTGAATAGCCAATGAAGATGCCTTCATCCACTTTTTGACTAAACTATCCCAAATTGTCTTTGTCGTTTAAGATAAAACATTTGCATCCAAAGACATGAAAAAATTTGACATTAGGGACTCGTTTATTTATTAATTCATATGGAGTCTTTCCGAATCTCTAATTGATTATAGATCTGTTCTACGTAAAACAAGTCGTTGCTACAGCTTCAGCCCAAAGGAATAACGGAAGGTTTGAATATGCCAGCATCGTTCTTGCAGATTCCATAAGTGTGCGATCTATTCGTTCAACTACACCGTTTTGTTGTGGAGTGCGAGCTGCTGAGAATTGATGAGTTATTCCCACAGAATTTAGAAACGTCTCGAGTGATTTGTTCTTGAATTCTGTCCCATTATCTGATCTAATGGTTTGAACTGAAAGTTGCAACTTGACTTGAATTCTGTGAATGAAGTCGATTATGATCTCGGTAGCATCAGACTTGGAACACAGGAAGAATACCCATGTGTATCTGGAGTAGTCATCGATTATTACCAACACATATCTCTTTTTGTTAATGCTCTGTACTCGCATTGGCCCACACAAGTCTAAATGAAGAAGTTTCAATGCTCTCGTTGAAGAGCGTTCAGCTTTTGACTTGTGAGATGCTCTAACAATCTTTCCATTTTCACAGGCTGCACAAAACTGCTCTTTTTGAAATCTGAGAGTTGGAAGCCCTTTGACTAACCACCTTTTGCAAGGTTGGTTAACTCTTTGAAATTCAAGTGTGAAAGACGGCGATGCCATAACCAAGATACTTTAGATGTTGCTTTGGATAATAAGCAAACATCTTTCTTCAAACTTATTGAGGCTAGGTCTATTGAGTACAGATTTGTTTTTCTATTTCCATCAAGTATCTCCTTTCCTTCTCCAGATCTAATGCTGCACCGATTCACTTTAAAATTGACTTCTAATCTGTTGTGGCATAGTTGTCCAATGCTGAACAGATTGTGACCTAGACCGTCAACGTAGAAGACCTTTTGTATCGTGATCTTGTCGTACTCAAGATTCCCATATCCTTTGATTGGACAGAATTGATCATTTCCGAAACGAACCGTCCCATAGAACTTATCAACAAAGTTTGTGAGGGTTTCTCTCTGTCCGGTCATATGCTTTGAGCAGCCGGAATCAAGGTACCACACATGATTTACCTATAAGATGAAAGAAGACGTGAGGTACCCACTTATAGTTGGGTACTTTAGATTACGGTAAATCATGTGGTTTGTTATTTTTCTTTTCATCAGATAATGCCTTTAATTTAGGAACCCACTTTTTAACAGTACGTTTAGGTATCCATTTTTGTACAGTTTGGTGTGGAACTGATTTTGAAATATGTTTCTTTGGAACCTTTTCCTTTTTAAAAGAGGGAACCTTATCTTTTGGTAACCAAACGAACTTATCAGATTTAGCATGCATTAGTTGACAACGAGCAGAATTTAAAGCATGAAAATCAGTACGAGAGTATTTATTACATCGTTTATCAGTAAATTTATTACAGACAGAACTATCAAATTGACTACTCCTATTAGTAACAAGACTTTCTTTGACTCTCCCCTCTTGTCTTAAACTCTTGTTTTTCATTTCTCATTGCTTCTTGCGTCATTCTTTAATCCGAGAACTTTTCACAATATTATCTGACATAATAGAAACACGAGAATTAGTCGTTTTAGAAATATATTTATCCTGTAAAATTCTCTTAACTTTGTAATTATGGACCTTCTGTGCAATAGAATCCTTTGAGGAAGATAATTCACAGTTTTCATATGTAGGAGTCACAAAATGAACTTTTGTTTTCTCCTTTTTCAGTTGTAAAACTGGTGAGTTTTCTGATATATCCTTGGAATATGTAGATATTCTTTTCAGAATACTAACAGGTTCTTTAGGTTTTCAATTTGTTTGTCATGTAATGGTTAAACAAATTCATCTATTTTGACAAACATTTCTTCCAATGAGTTGAAATTCGAGTTCATATACAGATCAAGATCTTGTTCAGAGTTAACAAAATCAAGTTGAATTGAAGGTTTTTGATCTGACTGAGATTTGCTTTCAGGCTGATTTTGCAGCTTTAATTCCAAAGATTTAATTTCAGCCTTAAGATTTTGATTTTCAGTCTCAAAAGTTTTGATTTTCAATTCAAGATCAGAGTTTATCTTCTCAAGAATTGAATTTGGTAAATATGGCTTTTGAAAATGAGTAGTATTCTCAGATAAATCCTTATTAGAATAAGTCTGAATATACTCCTCATAAATGCAAGAATTTTGATAAGATTCATTTGATCTGTTATAATCGACAGTACTTTGCATTTTATCAGATCTCAACCTTTTTGAATCTTCGCTTGATTCTATTTCATCCGAAGCTTTCATAAAAATCATTTGTAATCCTAATTTCATGTATCTGACATCATATAAAGTAGGTCAATTTGAAATTGCTTTTGTCACATATTTAGGATTAGACCAACCTATACCTGATTTAGAATTATAAAATTCTGTATCTTTAGGTTGATTTAAATATATCGTTTGATCTGTTTGACCTCGTTTTAAAAACTCATCTTCCAATGATTTAATTTTCTCGTAAAGTTTCATTCTTTCATCAAATATGGCATGATATTTCACAGAATAACTTGATGCTTCTAATTCAGCTAAATTCAGTTTTTCTGTTAGGTCAGATATATTGCTATTCAGTTTCTGAATTTGACTTTGAAGATCATTTGCTTTATCTTGTAGATCTGATACAGCTCGTAACGCTAATGCCTTATCCTTGGAAAAACATAACACTAACGCATGTTCTTGACTTAATTTGTTTTCCAAGGAATGTACATTTTTCTTTTCAGCTTTTAAAGATTTTTCAAATTTTATTAACATGTAAGCCATTTGCGTCAGTTTTTGTTCTAGCATACAGGACTCATCATTTTCAGAATCAGAGTTAGTTTGTACCTCATGTGTTTCTAAACTCTATGATGTATTTGAATCTGAGTCATCATTATCTTTATCCTTGATGCATTCAGCATATCCTATTGCCATCAGTGCTAACTCTTCAGTCAGTTCCTTATCATCATCAGACTCTTCTTTCTCTTCATTCTCCTCATCCGTCAAACCCACCGAAACTTCATCTTCTGCTATCATCGCAGACTGACTATGTTCTGAATCATTAAAAACTTCAGACTTTAGACAAATATGTGCATCTTCATCTAAAATATCTTCGTCTTCAGATAAATGGAGCCAGTGATCATCTTCAGCCATTATAGTTTTGTCGGCCTCCTTTTCCTTTGCTAGTAGTGCCTTACGAGTGTAGTATTCTGAATTTTTAACCACAAGCAATCTACATTCTCTAGCATAGTGACCTGGCTAGCCACAATTGTAGCACTTTTGCTCAGAATCCTTCTTGACTTGCTTTTCAAATTTTTCATATTTATCTGCTTTCTTGCCACTGCTCTCCGCTGATTTATCATATATGTCCTTCTTTTCAAACTTTCGTGAGCCTGTTTTGAATCCTATCTTGTTGTTGGTTGGTTTCCGGTAAAACTTCTTCTGAAACGCCTTCGTCAGTAAGGCCATTTGTTTATTCAATTCTTCAATTTCAGAATCAGTTGAGGAATCTGATGAGTCTGACTTTGATGAACTACTGCTTACCACTACTCGTTTCTCCTTGCTTGTATCTGTACTTCTTGTTTGCCAACAAAGCTAAAGGATCAACAGTTTCTTTTTTAGCCTTCTTCTTTCCGGACATCGTCCTTAAAACAACTTATTGATAGTTGTTAAGGTTTTCAAATACCATGTGAAAGTCCATGTCTTCAATATCTTTGGTTTGCTGAATTATCATTGCGTACTTTTCCCACTCCGGATTTAGTACGTTCAGGAATTTGACATTGATGTCTAAATTTGACTTTGTGGCACCATTACTCTTCATTTCACTGACCAGATTGACAAACCTCATATATGTACTCTCCAGTAGTTCCCCTTCTCTTGCTCTGATGTTCTCAAACGTCATTAAATTGTTTTGGGCTCTATTTGTTGCTGCTCTGTCTGAACCTCTCATCAACTTACAAACCTAATCCCAGATGGATTTGGCTGTTTTGGTATTAGTCAGACAGCTATATATATCATTTGGTATAGATATCAGCAACAGCTTTCTAGTTGTCTTGTCCCTTAGTTTTCTACGCTTTTGGGCTTCAGTTAGGTTTGTGACCTCGATGGTTCTTTCAGGTATAGGAGGGTTGCCAGTGGGTACAACAGGTATTGTCTCAAAGAAAACAGCTGGTCCGTCATTGAGTGACTTCAGCATCTCATCAGACAGGTAATGGAAACTAATAAACTCAAGAAATCTCTCCCTCCATTGTACGTATCCACCTCTGTACAGAATTGGAGGTCTTGTTTCCGACCCCATGGCTAGTGCGTCTTTAGACATTTTGACTGAATAAGAGGAATCTTCCAAGATCTTTTAAATGAAAATTTGATTGAAATTGAAAAATTGATTAAACTTGAATTTAAGTTGATCAAACTCGAATGAGTATAGAATGAAACTCGATCAATGACTGTGAAAACTCGAACAATGAATGGAATCAACTCGAATTATAAAGATGGAAACTCGAATCTAGAAAAAACTCAATCAATCAGTTTAGTAAAACTCGAATGAAGCTTCTGTGCAACTCGAATGGAGTAATAGTAAACTCGAATAATGTTGACTGATCATTGATTAAACTCGAGTTGATCTTGTTTAAAACTTTATTCAAATTGAAATCCTCTTAATAGATGTTTTATAAAACTCGAATATAACTAGCTCCCAACTCGAATGAAAAGCTGTTCAACTCGACTGACTCTTCTGACAAACTTGATTTAAATTGATTTCAACTCAAGTCAACTCGATTGACCTTTTAAGTCAACTCGATTGTCTTTTCAAGCAAACTCGATTGAAATGTTAAATCAACTCGATTGAACTTATCATTCAACTTGAATATAACACTTTTCACCACGATTAATAGGACTTTTCAACTCGATTGAAACATGAACCATGTATTATTCGAGTTTTATGTGTTTTCTTAAATTCAAAGTCCAGAATTTAATCTTTTCAGTGAAAATGCTTCAATTGATTCCAAATATAAATCGAAGGTAAGGTTTTTAATTACAAACACTTTTTTCTGAAAACACTTTGGTTAAAATCAGATTAAACCCCTTGTTTTTCACAATAATAGTGAAGAACAATAGGTCAAAATTTAGAAAAATCGATGTATCTTATTGTGTGTTTTGAATTACAGATTGATATTATGATCAATCTGATCATTTTTCAAACCTATTCCTTCGATCCAAATATCAAAAACAATAATCATCTGAATCAAAAACCCTTCAAGATTTTTCAATCTTCTGAAAAAAGCGATAAAACAGTGATATTTTTCAAAACATTCAATCAAGAAATCATTTCTGAGCTCTGATACCAATTGTAATATCAGCTAATTCAATCAAACAACCATAATAACACAATTAAGAACAAGAATCAAAACTTTTGGAATGATTACTATTGCCAAGAATGATTTACAGAGATGAGATCGACAACACTGTAGCCCTAATTCTCTTTCTAGGTTTCCGTGAAAACTCAACTAATGTCAGAGTCATTCTTTACAAAAGTCAACATTTCTATTTATAACAAAATACAACTATGCTATAATTACAATATCAACCCTAGACTTATTTATCTCATCAATCTCAAATTAGTTCTAACACCTTTCCCAACTCTGAGTACTGGCCACACAGACGTTCTGTTCACAAGTTCGACTGTCGTGACAACTGGAAGTCTAAGTGACCAAATGGTTAGTCTTTCCCCATTTGTTACGGAAGCAATATTGGATGAAGCTTTGAATGCAGCAGTTGCTGGAGTTACAAATCAAACGACAAGCCAATTGTCAAAAATGATGGATCAGATGGCCAACATTCATAAACTGTAAAAAGGAAAAAATGTGGCTGAAGAAGAAGTGAAACAAAAAGATCCGAATCAAGCGATTGAAGAACTCAGAGAGTTTGTACATGATCAGTTTGACGAAATGCGAGAACGGATGATTGGATTGGAGAGAACGGTAATAGCAGCGTTAGGAGACATGTCTGAAAGGATATCTGCTGTAGAACAAACGTGTAAGGCTCAAGCTTCTGCTCTGAAGAGAAAGCATGATGAGCACGATGAAGACTTCGATGATGCTTCTCATGAGGGGGAGAAGAGGAGGAAGCTTGATGAGCAAGGTACTGGCCTTTTAATGATAACATATCCAGAGAAATAAACCGAAGGTCAAGAAAAGGGTGAACCTGGAAGCTCCAAAGAAAAACCTGTTGATGCTCAAAGCGAGCTGGGATTGATTCTTTATGAAGATGTTCCAGTTCCTTTAAGTGTTCAATCAGGAATATATAACTTTGAAGTGTATGATGACAGTGATAGTGAAGTTCAAGGGCAGACTTTGTTAATTGAAGAAGTAGAGAAAGAAGTGGAGGTTGAATTATCTGATGATGACGACATGCTTGATTTGACTGATGTTTCTGTGAGAGCTGATAGGATCGAAGAAGAAGAGGTTCTTGTTCAGGAAATATTGAGAGATGATATACCTACACCGATGGTTGAAAAGCCTGAGGTTTTGGTTAATGTTAAAGAAGAGATAGTAGAACTATTTCCTGTGGTTACAGAGTTAAATGAAGTTGAAGTGATGGAAAGGTTCTTTAATGAATACATCTTGGCTGACGAATCACAAAAACAACATAGATTAAGATTTGAAGCTCAACAAGTTGTTCAGAGAGAAATCAGAGATATGCTAACTTTTCTCAATAAGGATGAAATCAGTAAGAAGAAGGTAAAAGTGTTAGATTTATCTGCAAAACAAACAGTCGAGTATATCAGAAAAAGGAATAAACTACCATATCTTGAAGATTACTTGGAGAAGAGAATCTTCTATAAGAAGCGAGCTCCCTATACGTTTTTGAAGCTATTCAAAGTTCTGGAGCCAAATATGCCAAACCTTGTGAATTATGCAAGATTCTTGCAGTATAAAGCTCAGTCAGTAGATAAAGTCAGAAGTGAATTTAGGATCGTTGATTTGGTCAAGATTGAAAAAGATCGTTTTGTGAAGATCTTCTATCCTACCTTCACTGTGACAAGATCTGATGGAAACACTTATACTTTCACTGAAGCTGACATGCTCGGAATGCATCTGGTAGATATTGAAGATTTATTTGATGAGTTGTGCCGTAATAAGAGGAACGAGCACTGTAGATTTGCATTTAAGATAATTTTTCACTTCATGCACACCAAACTGGTGCTTATGTCTGTGCAAGATCTACAGATCGGAGTTGAAAGAGGAATGAGAAATATAAATATTACTGCTCTAAATCGTTTTATCAAGTTTGAAGGAGACTTGAAAGAATATCTAGTTATTACGGTAAAACATCCTGTTGTTATGTACAAAGACAAGGATGGAAAGTTGAGAGCTATGCGAAGCATTGAACTGAATAAATTCTGTGATGGAACGCTTCAGAAGGTGATGAGTGGATTGAAAGGAAAGTTGGCAGTTGATAAAAAAAGAAAGACGAAGAGGGGAGCATTGAGTGTAAATGATAAGAAGCTCATGCTCGAATTAATATCAAAGATCAATTGGAGGCTGTCTAACCGAAAGAGCGTCAGGCGTTTTGAAATGAAGTTGGGGCTTTCAAAATGAAGACTGAGTTTATTTCCATCAAAGGGGGAGAATGTTAGAACCAATTTTAGATTGATGAAATAAATAAATCAAGGGTTTATTTTGTAATTAACAAATAGTTGACTTGTAATTATAAATAGAAACATTTTTTTGTAAATTGACAGATCTGACATCATTCTATTTTGTAATTTGCACGGAATCTGAGAAAGTCAATCTAGGGCTACAGTGCAAGCGGTTTCTCATCTCTGTAATCTTCATTTTTGATAATATAATCGTTCTGTTAGGCCCTGTTTGATAGCACTTATCAACCTCTTATCGGAGCTAACCTCTTATTCGGTAAGAGGAAAACCCGATAAGTGCGTTTGATTTGCATAATACATAAGAGGCAAAATCCTCTTATTTTGTCTTACCATGATAAGATTTTTTTTTCCTCTCATCACCTCTTATCAAAACCCTCTAAAGAAAAACAAAACCCTCTCTTCTCCTTGCTGAAACCCCACCCCACCCATACCTTTACCTCATACCTTACCTCACCCACCCTACCCCTACCCTACCCTATCCTAAACTCCCTACCCCTACCCCTACCCTACCCTACCCCACCCCACCCCACCCTTACCTTTACCTCATACCTTACCTCACTCACCCTACCCCTACCCTACCCCTACCCTATCCTACCCCACCCCACCCTAAACATACCCTACCCTCAACCACCTAATCTCACCCTACCCTAATACCCTTAACTTACTTATACCACCCCGTCCCCATCTCCACCCTTAACCCTACCCACCCCACTCCCATACTTACCCTATCCCACTCTACCCCACCACTACACTAACCCATCAAACCGACCCACCCCACCTCACCCCTCCTTATCCCACCCCACCCTACCCCTATCTCTTCCTACCCCTACCCCTCAAACCTACCTACCTCACCCCTACCCTACCTCTTACCATATTTATTATAACGAGAAATATTCCAACACTTTTTGATAAAATTTATTATTTTTCAATAACATATCTATATAACTTATAAACTTAAGTTATTTGGAAGTTAATAAACATAACCTTATAAACTTGATTATAACTTATAAACTTTAATTGTTATTTGATTCTTGAAAGCATGTTGGTTATATGTTTATTGAATGCATTTATGTTACTTGATTATAACTTATAAACTTGATTTGGTTTTTTACTTAAATCTTGTTAATGTTATTTGAATGATATTAAATGTTTACATAGATCACTTTGATTCAATGATATTATTCTTACTTGATATTTGACTTTAATCAATGATATCAATTTGGTTTTGGGAATTTGTTGGTACACCCTGTGTGACGATAGCAGTCTAATCGATCTGCATTATGGTTTAGGTAATATTCTGAGTATTAACCAAGTATTTTGATATATATGTTTAATATGTGTTTGTCTGTTATTGATTGTGTGTTTGAACTTGATGTAACATATTACAAGAAGTTCAAACATAAAGGTCAAAGTTTAACTCAAGCATAAGTTAAAACATAAGTTTCAAACACTTAGTTATATATGTCAAAGGCTAGATTCGAATTGCATAAAAGGATACATTCGAATCTGTGATAGATTCGAATGAGTCCTTAGATTCGAATAGGCTAGATTCGAATCTGTCAACATGGACAGATTCGAATGGGCCTTAGGCCAGATTCGAGGTTGGCCCACAACAAACTCGAATCAGGGCCTATAATTAGGGATAGACTCGAATGATTAGTGACTTTTTGCAGAATTCGTGAGGAATTAAGCAAAAGGCGATCTCGAGTTTATCAGCTAGGTGAGTGCCGTTTCGGAGAGAATTAGTTCGTAGGATCGTTCGTGTGTCGTTCGTTCAGCGTCTAATAGTCTCCGTGTTCCGTTGGTTGAGAGTTGTCCGTCTAACCGTCAACGAGGATTCCGCATTCGTTCACGGATCCGCGTCAAGATAGATCTTGCAGTCGTAGACCTTACAAGTGGTATCAGAGCCTAAGGAGTGTTCTTGGTGTTCTTCGTGTTCATCAGATACATTCTAGGTTTCTTGACGCTAGTTGGACGGTTTTTCTCTCAAAAACGTGTTTTTGAGCTTAGCAAATTCATATTCGGGAAACACTTTATCGTTTTTCACGTTTTTGGTCGAAATCATTATTTTTCATTTGAAAAATAGTGATTTAATCTATAAAACGTCAAAAAATCAAAGTGTTAGCCGTTTTTCGAGTTTGCGGCGCTCGAATCTATAGGGGTAATTAGAGTTTTACTTTATTTTCGAGTCTAACCAAAATACGCTCCTTTCGAGTCAATTTCAGAGTGTTTCGATTCTACTTTGTTTCGAATCTGTTGCTTCATTCGAATAGAATCTCGAGTCTAGTTTAGTGTCGAGTTTATTTCGAATCTAGTATTACTTCGAATCTAGTGTTTCGAATCTGTTGTCATTCGACTCTGCTGTGCCTTCGATTCTAAGGGTCTTCGAATCTATAGAGTCCTTCGAATCTGATATAACTTCGAATCTAAGGAGTTCCTCGAATCTGACATTATTTCGAATCTAATTGACTTTTAAGACTTAATCGAATTTAATCTCAAAAGATTTAATATTAATTAGTTTCGAATCTATCTAGATTCGAATAAGTTAGTCTAAATCAGTTTCGAATTAAATTAATTAAGTTCAAATTCAATTTCTTTCAGAAAAGATGTCAAACCTTCAGAAATTCCTTGAGATGGATCACGAAGTTGGGAAGGCAAATGCACCGCCAAAGCTGATGAAAGTTGAGGACTATTACTGGTGGAAGGACAGATTTACGGATTTTGTACGATTCAACGATATGCGCATGTGGGTGTGCATAGATGAAGGGTACATTCCACCAGTATCTGAAGTTGAAGGCCGTCAAAAGGTTTTGTCATACCAGATGATGAAAGAGGATGACAAGAAACTATTTGAAGCTGAAAACAAGGCTTTCTCCATTATCCGTATGGCGTTACCTCAAGATATCTTGCACACATTTCGGACTCAAAGAACGTCGAAAGAACTTTGGGAATCTCTCCAGAAAAGGTGTGAGGGTAATCCACGGGTACGTAGAAAGCGTACAGAGCTGTTGACCCAACAGTTTGCGATTTTCAAGGCTCTTAAGGATGAACAGTTAGATGATATTATCACAAGGTTCTATCATCTGATAACAGAGCTTGAAAGTCATGGCATTGAGTACTCGGACAGTGACAAGGACAACAAGCTTCTTGATGCCCTACCAGCCAAATGGGCTATGTACGTGGCAATGATTAAGCTTAATGAGGACAAATACTATGCTCAATCGCTGGATGACATCGTGGGAACGTTGAGGGCATATCACTTCGAGATGATAAAGGCTGAGACTGATTACGAGCAAGTCCAAAATCCGGCGATGTATTTTGGAAAGACATCTAAATCATCAGTGACAGCTGATCAGAAGAGTGCTACAACGTTTTTCACCGGAGAAACGTCATCGCCACCAGAGTCCGAAGACTCACTGAATCGCGCGTTCTTAGGGTTAGGAAAATCGGAAGAACCGCAACCTCAAGTCCAACAGGCATCGACCAGTCAGAGCTATTCGAAGATGCCCATGAGCGCAAAGTCCGCAGAAGAACATTTGAATCTGCTTGCTTCCTTTGTGGCAGCTTATGGAAATTGTGTTCAAGGGAAGATCAATGATCCGGCTCATTGGGATGAAGATTACGATCAGGTCGACCCTGATGACTTAGAGGAAATGGATCTTAAATGGCAACTGGCCATGGTGACCCAGAGGGTTAAAAGATTCATTAAGAGAACTGGGAGGAATCTGCAAATGAACAACAAAGGGATAGGATTTGATAAGTCTAAGGTCAAATGCTACAACTGTCAGGGATTGGGACATTTCGCCAGGGAGTGTCAAAGACCGAAGGTAGAATCATACCAAGGACAGAATCAGCATCAAGGACAGTACCAACATCAGTCCCAACAGAGATACCTTCCGAGTTCTTCATCTGGTCAAGCCAATCTAGCGGGTCTAATATCCAATGTCACGTCTGACAGACAGCTAGATGGTACCTATGACTGGAGTTCACATCCTGAGTCCAATGCTAGAGCCTTCATGGCTGAAGTTACGGAGAATGGTTGTGATGAAGATGAGCAGACCACAAGGGAAAACAGTCCGATGTAGGTAGAGAAGGCGAATGATCAGACCGTGCTGGAGTTTGCTGCTCAGATGGCCAACGTGGAATCTGATAACTCTAAGGTTAGTCTTTCTTATTCTCTATTTCGTGAATTATGTGCTTTATGTGTTAGTTCTAACGATTGGTTGAATCTAGTCTTAGACTCACATAAGACCATAGCTGCTCAAAATGAAAATTTAAAAATTGAAAATGCTAGCCTAAATGATATAAAACAAGATTTAAAAGAAAAGCTTAAGGCTGATGCTCAAGACGTAATCGTTCTAAAAGACAAACTGAGTGAGCAGTGTGTTAGGATAGAGCTTATGTATGAGCATGTAGAGGCCTTGACCAAAAGTCTGAAAGATAAGGACATAGAGCTAGCCGAGACCAAGGTTAAGGTAGCAGAAGCAAATAGCAAGCTGGAAAAGTTTAGGAATTCGAGCCTAAACCTAGGGAAAGTCTTAGATGCCCAAAGACAGTCTAAGAAGCCTGTAGGTCTAGGTTTTCACGAGATTCCTCCACCGTTCAATGCAAACTATGTGCCTCAGCCTCAGGAGAAAACTGACAACTCAGTAGACTTAGAGGACCTACCTGAACCGACACCTGAGCCTACAGTTGAAAATACACCTAAGGTGACTGACTCAACTGTCAAGGTCAAGAAAGTGAAATTTGTGTCTTCCTCCAGTGAAACACCTGCAGGAAAACAGAAGATTTCATGGCTGACCAGGTCGA
>JAANYP010001689.1:88980-194140 GCA_020465985.1 Centrapalus pauciflorus
TGGTAAAGGTGGCAACTGAAGATAATAATGCTGATTTATTTACCAAAGCGTTTGATAAGTCACGATTTGAGTATTTAATTCAACTTAATGGAATGCGCAACCCAGAGTAAAATTGACCTTAGTAGTATTTTATTTTCTTTTATAGTTGTTATATTTCTTTCTTTTTTACGGTAGGCTGCTAATTTAGGTAAGTTTCTAATTTGGAAAATTTCTATTTTTAGTAAGTTTCTATTTTTAGTAAGTTAGTAGATTAGCTTAGTTTAATGCGTTTTGCTATGAAAAACAAAAGAAAAAAGAGAGAAAATTACAAAAATACAAAAAAAAGAGAATATCAGAAAAGGAGTTAAGTCTTAGATACATAGGTTCAAAGTGACGAAAATTAGCCCCGTCGTTACAGACTCTAAGTGTTTAGGCTTTCACACATAATGCAACTAAATCCTAAGTGTTATACTTTATTTAGTTTGATGTGTTGGTAGGCATAATACATATAGGGTATCTAAAGGCTAATAAAATATTCTAGAAAAAGTCAAACGTGTCACTAGCTTAGATGTATGACCAATCGGTCTTAATTTTTATGTACAAGACATACAAACATTGAGTCTAAATGAGGTATGCAAACTTTCTGGGGATGTATAGCAACATCAAATACGTCTGAAAATGGAAAGAATAGAAATATCATGAAAAACTGAGAGTCGAAAACATGCAACTCTGTTGTACGTAAGTACAGACCTGTTGTCTCTGTTTAGATTCGGGTTAGCAGACATGTCGCTTTGTTGTACGTCAGTACAGACCTGTCACCACTATCTGCTAACTTTAAAGTTAAACCTTAAGTCGAACTAAGACACTTTGTTGTATGAGAATACAGACCTGTGTCCGATGTTTGTCTTTTAAAGAAAGTTTGCAAATACCAACAAGTTAGAATTTTGTCTGTGTGCCTTGATCATAAAAGTATGTCTATGTCTGAGTCACGTAAGATAATTTCATGATAAATAAAAATGCCAAGGGATATTCCGAAATGTAGCATGTTTAAAGGGGTAAAATACCAACAATCGGCTAAATAGATATTTCACGACAAACAATCAAAGGAATCAAAAATTCCGAAGTGTGAAAGTTTAAGTACTGAAAGTGAGTCTCTGACATCGCTATCTGATTGAACCTTTCTTAGACTATACTCATCAAAAATATGTTGTTTGGTATTTAGCGTAGCTTGTAAATTTATTTTTATAACTTAAGTCTAGATTAAATTTTTTAGTCAAAATTTTATTTTATTTTATTTTATTTTTACCTTAGCTTATTTTATTTTATTTTAGTTTAGTTTAATTTTTACTTAGGTAAAAGGTCAAAAATTACTGAGGGTGCATTCAAAGTTGAATAAAATATACAATGCGTGAAATATCTGAGCTTAGGGTAAAAGAGTTGGCATAGATTATCTGGTTACACAATACCGTAGAAAATAGTTGGAAAAGTTGAAGTTATTTCAAAATTTTCCGAAATTTTTCTAAGTGTTGGAAATTTCGAATCTAAGACAGACTCGAATGTGAGATACTTCGAATCTGTCAGTAGACTCGAAATTGCATAGACTCGAAGGTAGTTAGTATATAAAGGTCCACAGTGATAGCATTTAATTTTCACTGTTCTCGAATCTGATTTCTCGAATCTGTTCTGGCGATCTCGAATCTAATCTCGAGTCTATTGTATTTCTACTAAACGACATTTCGTCGATTCTAAAGCTTTTGTGGTCGATTCTACTTTCAAATCTAGGTATAAGCAACTTGATTGTACAAGATTTTGGTGGTTTAATACACAAATTTGGGATTAAACATCACATTTTGATGTTTTATAGGTCAAAATAGGGTTTTTGCAAAATTACCAAGTTTGGACTAATAAAAGATCAAATTTAAAGCATAAATCTATGATTAGAACCTAGTTGAACTAATGTATGTGATTTACCAAGTTCAAAATGGTTAAAATCTTGGGTTTTGGTTGAAACAATGGCCGACGGCCCTTCGAGTCTGTTCATGCACGTTCGAATCTGTTCATGGATGTCTCGAATCTATCATTAGATTCGAGATGATCATGGGATTCGAATCTGTCCATTAGACTCGAATAGGGACTCCTCGAATCTGTCCATTAGATTCGAAAATGGACACTTCGAGTCTGTTCCCTTCGAATCTGTACTTTATTTACTTTGTTGAATTTAAATTTTATTAAACTTGTGGAAATTTAATTGTGCTAGATTTTGTATTTATTCAAATACAAGATAAAACAAATTTGAATTTAAACAAGTTTATTGATTTTTAATAATAATCTAACAATTTTATGTATTGTGCAGATATGGCGCTTCGTGCTTTCGTCCCTAAGCACAATATGGTACTGAATCCTGCCCATAACATCCCTGAGGCGCAGGGATTTCGAGAAGTTTTGGATTTTCTGGCGGAATCTAGGATAAGTTATGTGCTGTATGAAAACATTCCGATTGTGATATCCTATGTGCGTCAATTTTACGATCACTTGCAGGTGGACTGCACTGTCACCCCGACAGTGTTAAGAACTAGAATTGCCGGACAACCTTTGGTTTTCTCCGCTGATATTTTGAGACAAGTGCTACAGTTGGGTTCCCTAGAACAAGAAGACAGGCCTACAGACTTTCCTTTAAGTATTAGGCAAGCAGCTTTTTTGAGAATGGGATACAGCTTGGACGTTACAAAATCTTCATATATGAAAAGCGGGTTGATAGGACAATGGCGTTTCTTGGTCCATGTGTTTATGATCTGTTTTGCACCGAAGAAAGCTGGATTTGATTACATTGTATCAAAAATCCAATCAGCAATGATCGCGATGGTGTACAATAAGAAGTTTAGTTTCTCGCAGCTGATTTTCTCAGAATTTATTCATCAAATCACGGCTCCTGAGAGAGAAAGGTTCCTTTTGTATCCGAGGTTCGTGATGATGTTGATACGCCACTTCTTGCCTGAGCTGCCACAATCTGATGATGCATTGACCGTCAATGTTATGGAGAAGCGTATCTATTCTGACTGTTCCTCACACCGAGGAAGGTTAGCAGTTCCGGAAGCACGTCCACTATTTGGTGCCATTCTGGATAGGGAATTTCAAGCCCCGAGTAATGCCAACTGGGCAGGGGTAGTTGATGTCCAACCACAGCAACAACAGCAACGTCCAGTACAACAGCCTCGTGTTCGTCCCCGAGATCCAAGGCGAAGACAAAGAGACACTGCAAGTCAGTCTCAGGTGTCTAGGCCTTCTTCAAGTCAGCAACCAGAGGTACAGGAAGCAGGGCCTTCAAGTGCCGTTCCAGAATCAGAGCAGATTGCTCAAACATTGGAGGAAATATGGGCATCTGGTCCACATGCCAATGAAGATGTTGCAGCAGCGTTAGTAGATGAGCTGCTTAGTCCCCCGGAAGATACAGATGATATATTCAGAGATGTTGATGAGTATGTGCCAGAGCAGACTGGCAATGATGAGTCATCATCCGATACAGAATCAGAAGACCTGGAGGATATCGAAGTTGAAGCTCCAGAATCTGTTCAAATTGGAACTTACGGTTCACGCTTGATCATCAATGAAGGTGGTTCGCGAAGGCGAGAGTCCCGGGAATCTGAAGATTCGGATTTTGAAGAAGAAGATGATGCTCCACTACTGACGAGGCAAAGGGCCAAACGTCATCGGTTCATGCAAGGGTCTTCCTCGGCATCCGCCAGTCAGTCAGAAGTTCCACACACCCAACCTCAAACCACAGCTCCACCATCACCTCCACCTCAGCAACATGAACCTTACATTCCCCATCCATTCAACCCTGCTCCCATTCAGTCCATCCCTTCTACATCAGACGCCTATACCGAAAATCAACAAATCATGCAACTCAAAAGCCGTGTCGACTTTCAGAACATTCAAATCATATCTCTCACAAAAGCAGTCGGTGAACTCCAACAGCATAACTCTAATCTTGATAAGGAGAATGCCGAACTGAGAACGATTGTTGAAAATGTTAGAGACGAGAACACGGAAATTAAGTCATTTGTTGCTGATCAATCGTCTGAGATCCGAGCAATGCGGTCCCTCCTAGAGCAGCTTATGAAAAATCTTCAAACTCAGGGGGAGACGAGTTGTAAAGATCAGGAAGTTCAGCGAGAAGATGATGATGATGAAGGCAATGATCCGAGTGCAAATAAAGAGATTGAGTCTGTAGATTTTCCTGCAGCTCAAGTTACTCAAATTCAGGGGGAGCCTAGTCAAGGAGAAGGACACAGGGGTGAAGCTGTTTCGTCTAAGGAGCCTACAGACTTTGAAATCAGTGAGATGATTGACGCGCTCATGGATCTTGATGATGATCCACTGGATGTAGGCTTTGATAACGAAGATGAAGAGCTTGAAGAAGGGGAGATTGCGCCAGAGGAGATAGTCGACTGGCGATCAGATGATGAAGTACTTGCTGATGAGGATGATGAAGCTGACGAGATAATTGTGCAGCAGAATCCTATCACAGATACTTATATGATTGATGGACATAACATTGTCGATGCAGATATAGTGAATGTTGCTTTAAATCCTCAGCCATCGACAGAGGAACCTGCAAGAGAGCTAACCAATGAAGAAAAACGAAAGCTATGGTTCAGGGCTGAAGAGAAGGAAGCTGCAATTAAAAGGACAATGAGAGTGACAGGTACGGGGAAGCTGTCTGAGCGAATTTTAAGCTGGTTCTTTGACAGAGAACTGCAGCTATTCATAATAAAGAGAAAAGACGGGCTTCAGTATATGAGGAGAACCTTAAAGGCGTTCAACTC
Organism: Centrapalus pauciflorus; assembly: GCA_020465985.1. Lineage (NCBI taxonomy): Eukaryota > Viridiplantae > Streptophyta > Magnoliopsida > Asterales > Asteraceae > Centrapalus > Centrapalus pauciflorus. Next base: position 93,786 of record JAANYP010001689.1, read on the forward strand.
CTTGCCAAAGATTGAAATTGCAGATTTAGCATGGAAAGATCTGATCAATATTGGCAATGATCCCTATGCGGACGTTATCGCAAGAATAATAAGAAAGGAGGGAAGATCGAGGAAATTTGAGCGCCTGAGTCCAAGAGTTGGGAAAAGAGTAGAGGATCCATCACGTATCGACCCTCTAACTGGTAGACCTTGGATGAGGATTCATTATAAGCCAGCCAGGTGTCTTAGGAAGGTACCTCTTAAGCCAATGCCACAAAACATTCTGAAGAATCTGAAGTGGTGGTATGCTGACACGGAAACCGGGGAAGCGGTTATGGAAGACTTAGAAGAACAAGTTATTCTTAGAGTCTATGATCCGCTTCACCTGGTGAACTTATCTAAAGAAGACCTGCAGATCTTGTATAACTGTAAGATTTCCAGTGACGCACATATGGATGCTGAAGCAAGTAAATATGAAAATGTAGTCAAGGTATGTGTAGAAAAAGGTCTGTATGCTGGTAGTATTTTGAATCAATAATAAACCATGTTCTTAAATCAAATGTGTGAATTATTAGAAGCTATCGTCAAGGGGGAGTCTGTTGGTACATCCCGTGTGACGATAGCAGTCTAAGTTATCTTACATTGTGATTTTGCATATGTTTGGTATATATATATATTATATATGATTGATGTTTATCAGTGTTTGTATGTTTGAACTTGATGTAATGTATTACAAGAAGTTTAAACATAAAACTCAAAGATAAAATCAATCATAAGGTAATATTATAAGTTTCATCACTTAAGTGTTTAAGTGTATTGGCTAGATTCGAATAGGTTAAGGAAGGCATTCGAATCTGTGATAGATTCGAATGTATCCTTAGATTCGAATATAGGTTAGATTCGAATCTGTCAGATGGACAGATTCGAATGGGCCTTAGGCCAGATTCGAGGTTGGCCCACAACAGACTCGAATCAGGGTCTATAATTAGGGATAGACTCGAATGATTAGCAGACCTTTGGCAGAATTCGTGAGGAATTAAGCAATAGGCGATCTCGAGTTTATCAGCTAGGTGAGTCCCGTTTCGGAGAGAATTAGTACGTAGGATCGTTCGTGTGTCGTTCGTTCAGCGTCTAATAGTCTCCGTGTTTCTGTTGGTTGAGAGTTGTCCGTCTGACCGTAAACGAGGATTCCGCACTCGTTCACGGATCCGCGTCTAGATAGATCTGTCAGTGGTAGACCTTACAGAAAACTCAATCCTCGTTACATCGGACCATTCAAGATCACCAAAGAATTGGCCCGGTAGCCTACCGACTCGATCTGCCCGCAGAACTTAGTAACGTTCATAATACCTTCCACGTGTCCAATCTTAAGAAGTGCCTGGCTGATGAAACACTCGTTATACCCATGGACGAGCTAGAATTAGATGATAAGTTGAACTTCATTGAGCAACCTATAGAAATAATGGACCGAGAAGTCAAGACCCTAAAGCACAGTCGGATCCCGATAATAAAAGTCAGATGGAACTCTAAGCGAGGTCCTGAGTTTACGTGGGAACGCGAAGATCAGTTCCGAGAAAAATACCCTCAGCTGTTCTCAAATACTCAAGCAGTGAAGAACACGAGCTAATTTCGGGACGAAATTCCCTTAACACGGGGAGACTGTGACATCCGGCACTAAACCAGGTTAGCAACAATGACCTAATCTATATTTAATAGCCAATTATAATCTAATCAGTGGTCATTAGAAATTAATCAAAGTGATTAACAATACTCATTAGAAAATTCAACTCAAGTAGAATCAAATTCATCGGTGCGATGAATCGGTAAATCAATTAATCCGATCGATTTACGATATGAGGGATTAATTCAACAAAGTACATAATTAAATTATGATTAGTAACACTAATCAAACACTAATACAATTACTTAACATTAATTATGCGAGACTAAAACAATTCATTAAAACAATGCATCCATAAGTATTTATGAAATTATAAGAAAATGGAAATACAAAAATACATTTCTAAATACTTTTATACAAAAAAAGAAATACATGTATAATACACATAAGAGGCCGGCCCTATAGGCCATGTGTGTATTAGAGTTTGACTTCTATTTTTTTAATATTACTTTAAACACAATCATTTTGATTAAAAGTGCACTCTACCTTATTCATCCATGTCTTTCATCATTTGAAAGACCAAAATTTCTCTTTAAATAGAGAGGCATTTTATTCATTTTAAACACACCAAAAACCTTTCTAACTCTCTCTAAAATCTGGCCCTATACACACACATGTCACAAATCTTTTCATTCAAGTGTTCTTCAAGAATTTCAAGTGTTCTAGGTGCATATCTTGCAAGGATTTCAACTTCTACTCAAAATCATATTCTAAATACTTCAAAGTAAGTAAATACTAACTTCTTTCATCCTATATTTATGTTTATATAAGTCTTGCATAATATATATAATCACCAACAACAACAAGTTTCATAAAAACTCAAGTTTATAAGTTTCTAGTTTTTATTTTTAAGTTGTTTCTTTAAATGTGTTTATGAATATATGAACACATTATAAAAATGTTAATATTATAAAAACATGTGATATATATGTTTTTTATAACTTTTATAACTTTTATACAAGTAGTCTTTGAATAAACAACAAGAATCATAAGTTATTTCAAGTTTATAAACTACGGATTTTCGGCAGAAAGTTTATATCGACTTTGAAAAATCATAACTAATTCATAACTTATCAAATTGAGTTGATTCTTGTCTCAAAAGTTAGATCTATGTCTTAACTATAGATCTGGAAGTTTTCATAATTTATTTTGGAGCTTAAGACCTCCAGAAATTATTTGGGAAACTGAAAGTTTGACAGCTCAAAAATGGCCAATATAGGGTTTTTAACGAGCTTTTTCACCAACCTAAACATCTCGAAAAATAGCCGTTTTTTGATTCTAAAAATCCTTTATATATCGTAGTTTAATGTCCTAGAAAACTAAAGCCTAAAACGTTTTGGAGCTTGGTCAAAAACAGCCTCAAAGTAGGCCGAAAAACCCCCGAAAAAGCTGGAAAATTATATATATATATATATATATATATATATATATATATATATATATATATATATATATATATATATATATATATATATATATATATATATATATATATATATAAACTTGACGTTTTAAGCGGGTTTTATTTATAAACTTGTAATGTTGGGTGATCTAAGACATAAAAATCTATAAATATATATATTATCATATATTAGAGATATTAAGTCACTATTATCATTTAGGACTCGATTAACCTCGCTCAGTTCATCATCCATCCATTTACGCTAAAAAGCATTTTTCGCTCGTTTTCGCCATCACACGCTCGGTGAGTTCTCATAGCCCCTATTTTCACAATGTTACGTTTTGGGGTTGAAATACATGCTTCGTTTTCATATGGACACGAAAACATCTTCATTTCTATTGTGTATTACACATGTGGTTCCATCAGCCCTTATATCATGAACCGTTAATTGCATTTATTTGTAAGCGTGAATATATTGTGGATAGATCTATTTGGAGTCATGCCCCCCATTCGGTTTACTTCGGATCGGCTAACAGCGAGTGCATATATATTCAACACACGGTATTACGTATGGGAATACTGCACAGGGCAAACTCATTTTAATTAAGCATCGGTTGCATGATGGTTTATATGTAATACATAACATGGAATTTATGATTTTATAAATTCAAACTCTACTATTGTTGTCCATACGAGTCAGTTTACGTGTAAACCTATGAGCTCACCAACAATTTTTGTTGACGTATTTTAGCGTGTATTTTCAGGAAATTAAGGCAGGTATGCCTTCGGGCGTATTTTACTTTCAAGCTTCCGCATCTATGGAGTCGCATGCATTAACGGAGATTTAGCTGCATTATTTTGGATATTTTAATTATGTAATTAAATCTCTGTATTTGTGCGAACTTCATTTCTCATTTCAGAGTATGTAAAATATTGTTGTATTGTTTTAACGATGTATTCTAAAAACGTCCATATAGTGGTCGTTCGTTATGATTATGGTTATGTTTCCGTGACGTCGCGCTTCGTTGCCAACCGGGGTAACGGGATGTGACAGGCTATGATGCCAGTCAAGTTTTATCACGGTAGTTACCCACTAGTCTGCACGTTCTGATAAAACAATATTTGTCCCTACATAGCAGAATCTTTGTCTTTTTCATTTTGTCTTTGTTGTAGATTGCTTTTACCTTAAAGAGGAATGTCAACTTTAATCCTTTCCTCTTATTGTAGAGCCATTTTGATATAAGAAATGGCTTGTCACCCATTTTAAATATCCACTTTGTCCTCATGTATTAGAACAACTTAGGCAGTGTGAGCAACTTCTGATTTTCACTTTGTCTTCGACTTGCAAACTGATCTTTTCATCCAAGACAATACATGAGGACATGGAAATAAATTCCATTAAGTGTATAACCATTTCACAAAGAACAGGATCTGTTCACAAAGAACAGAACACTCAGATTTTGTCCAAGCAGCTCAACAGGCATGAGCAGAGTAGAAAAATTATGTCCAACCTGTTGAACATATTAGAATAGCATGGGCAATATGCCTATGTTACAACTAATGCAACAGGGTGAACAGCTTTGGGCTTATATTGCAAATCACTTTTCAGGTTTCAATAAGGCATTAGAAGGCCTTAAATTATACCTTTATGTGTATCAAACAAGTTTGATTGATAATCTCCCCCTATGATATACAACAGGTTTGATTGAGTCCTTTTTGTGCCTAATACCCACATTCTGCCATGTTGTAATGCATGTATTCTGATAAATCTATAATGTCACTAAGCATTGCTTATAGTTGTTGTTAAATCTTTTTACAGGAAAAGACAAAGGAAAATCACCTGCCGAACCTAGTTCTTAGGTCTCCCAAGATCGAGTTGAAGTTTTTCATAGACCACTGCTCAACGACCTTTTTGGTATAGATTTGAAGATGACAATTGTGGTGGTCCGGGTAGATTTGCTTTGATCACATGATGATATGTATTAGACTAGTTTGTACCCTTTAAAGGTTTAATTTGAACACCGTTTTTCTATATTAAAATTGTATTAAACTTATCCTAATATTTGTACTGTAATTCTAATTCCGCAACTTAATTACTCTATCTTAGTTATGACTAATATTTTATTACAAATTGTGGGACCTAGACGCTTAATACTGCCCCGTAAGGGGTGGTCTTCACAGGATGGTATCAGAGCCCATAGTTTGAGTGAATCAAGTATTATGTGGGTAATACTTGATCTCAAACTGAAGCAATACATAAGTATTGATCATTTAGGTGGTTTGAACTAAGATAGGATGTACAGACTGTTAGGAATCGGAATAAGGGTACATAGCTCTAAGTCTATATATAGATAGTTACATGATCTTATTTTCAGTAAAGATGTCAGGATCAGGTGATTTCCCCAACAATATGACTCCCCAAAAAATGTTTGAGATGGTACAACAACTGTTAGCCCAACAATCTAAACAATAGAATAAGAATATGCAAGAACAGTTTCAAGCCAGATATGAGGATGAAGCTAAGAGACGTGCTGATAAGAAAAACAAAAGAAAAGATAAACAAGCCCAAAACTATGATTCTGATTCGAATAACTCCAACCCTAATACCCAAATAGAACAATCATAAGGCTGTAAGTTTAATGATTTTAAGGAAAGTGGTGCCCTGAACTTTGAGGGTACAGTAAACCCAATACAGGCTTTGGACTGGATAAGCCATACTGAAGAAATCATCAAAATCTCTGATTGCCTAGACTCAAAGAAAGTAAGTTATGCTACTACCCTGTTTGTCGGCGCTACTCATGCCTGGTGGAAGACACAAAGAAGCATTTATGGTGACGAGGTCATCCAGACGTTAGAGTGAGACTAATTCCATGATATGTTTCACGCTAAATATTGTACAGCTGACCAGCAAGACAAAATGAAGGTCCAGCTAATGCAGTTAACATAAGGTACCAAGACTGTTGATAAGTACGAACATGAGTTATAGCGGTTGTGTGGCTATTCTTCTTATCAAGTAGCCACAGAGGAAAGGAAGACGAATCGCTTTCGCGGAGGTCTTATTCCGAGATACAGACACCTTATGAGCGCGATGAATTACAAAAGTTATTTAGAGATGGTTGAAGTGGCGAGGCAGATAGAGAGGGAATACTTAGAGTATGGTGATCAGCTCTATGCTCCACAGACAAATCTGACATGTCCCTCTCCATCGAAGAAACATCGGTTCGGCAAATTCTTCAATCCCAGCAATCTCGATAGTATAGCTGACCCCAGAAAGCTCAAGCCTATGCTCTCACAAATGAACCAAGATTTTTCAAAAGATGTAGGAAATCTCATATGGGACAGTGCAATCATGATGACGTAACCTGCTATGTGTGTACCAAGATCGGCCACAGTAGTGAGGAGTGTCTCCAGGGGGGTCTTGGATGTGCTAAGTGTGGGAAGTGTGACACTATATGTATCAGTGTAATACTGGACGCCGAAGCCAATCACAATCATCAGCCGGTGGTTCAGTGATGAAAAGTTCGGCTGCAACGCGAACTGCAAGGACTCGAGCATTCCAAATAATAGCGGAGGAAGCAAAGGAAACCCCAGATGTGGTTACTGGTATTATCGTATTGTTTTCTATACCTGCTCGAGTACTATTTGATTCTGGTGCAAGTTGTTCATACACCTGAAGTACTAATCAGAATAGGTATTAGTTTTGTAATGGTTGGAGCAGCAAACTCGGATTCAATATCGACTACTTCTGCTTAAAGACTATCTAAATCTCCTTCAAAGCATCCTGTTATACTTGATACGGAGACGGCCAATAACAATTATGTTATGGCTGATTCTGTGTATCGAAACTGTACTCTACTTGTCAACAATATTGTATTCAACCTCGATCTCATTCTGATTCCGTTAAAAGAGTTTGACGACATTGGCGGCATGAACTGGTTAGTGAATAACGAGGCTACTATCGTTTGCAATCATCGAATCATCATAATCAAGTCTCCAGATGGCCGTGTGTTGGAAATCAAAGGTGACAAACTAAAAGGTGCTCACTACTTCATTTCTTGTTGAGAAAGCGTGTAAATATCTCTCTAAGGGTCACGAATCATATCTATGTTTTGTCTCGTCTGAATATGTCGATGAAGTTAATAAGCAATCTATTTTTGATATTACGTTCGTCTGTGAGTTTGCAGCCGTATTTCCTAATGATATTTTTGGAGTGCCACCAAAACATCAAGTCGAATTCGGCATTGACTTAGTTCCTGGTGCGGCTCCAATCGCCAAAGCTCCTTACAGACTTGCACTTGCAGAAATGTAGGAAATGTTAAAGCAACTGCAAGATCTGTTGGAAAAAGGTTTTATAAGACTTAGTTCATCTCCGTGAGGTGCACCTGTCTTATTTGTTAAGAAGAAAGACATAACTCTCCGTATGTGCATCGACTATCGTGAGTTGAACAAAGTCACTATCAAGAACAAGTATCCTCTGCCCAGAATCGATGATTTATTTAATCAGTTACAAGGAGCAAGTTACTTCTCCAAAGTTGATCTTCGTTATGGGTATCATCAATTAAAAGTCAAGGAAGAGGATATCCCTAAGATGGCCTTCCGTATGAGAAATGGTCATTACGAATTTCTCGTAATGCCTTTTGGTCAAACAAACGCACCAACGGCGTTCATGGATCTCATGAATCGCGTGTGAAGGCCAATGATGGATAAGTCAATTATCGTGTTCATAGATGATATTCTGATTTACTCCAAAACAGAGGCTGATCATACTATCCATCTGCGTGAATTGCTAGAGCTATTGAGAAAAGAAAGGCTCTATGCAAAATCTCAAAGTGTGAATTTTGGCTCAGACATGTATAACATTATATTGTCTCGAGCTATTTCCTAAGAATTCTTTTTCTTAATAAAAAATTGAAATTCTACTTTGTTATTTTTATAGATTCAATTCATTGGCCATGTCATATCTGGCGAAGGTATTTCAGTTGATCCATCCAAAGTCGAGGCTGTTCAGAAGTGGAAAATGCCTCGAAATGCTTCTGAAATCAGAAGTTTCCTTGGATTCGCTGGTTACTACCGGCGATTCATTAAAGACTTTTTAAAGATTGTTGTACCACTCACAATGCTAACACGAAAGAATACTCCTTTCGTATGAGCTGATAAGCAAGAAAAGGCTTTTGAGACTCTGAACCAAAATCTTATTCAGGTGCCGATCCTAGCCTTACCAGAGGGCAATGATGACTTCGTGGTCTATAGCGATGCATCTGGTACATGTTGTGGTTGTGTCCTCATGCAAAGGGAAAAGTCATTGCCTATGCTTCAAGGCAATTGAAAGATTACGAGAAAAGTGCAACAACTCAAGATCTTGAGTTGGCGGCTGTTACCTTTGCACTAAAAATCTGGCATCATTATCTCTATGGTACTAGATGTCAGCTTTACACTGACCATAAAAGTCTCAAACATCTCTTTACTCAAAAGGATCTGAACATGAAACAACGATGGTCCTTGGGGCTCATCAAGGACTATGATTGTGAGATCCTCTATCATCCCAGCAAAGCCAACGTGGTTGCGGATGCTTTGAGTAGACTAGTATATCCAAAAAAGTGTTGCTATGCCCTAACCCCTGTTGTATTCTCTTCTGTTCACATTAAAGACATCAAATCTGCTCAAGCCGAAGCACTGAAAGAAGAAAATCTCTGTTCTGAAAATCTCAAAGGTCAATTGCAATTTCTGTCTATGAATCATTTGGGACTTCAGTGTCTGAACGGAAACCGAATCTGGATTCCTAAGTATGTTTCTATTCGCAACACTCTTATATCTGAAGCCCATAAGACCAAGTTATCTATTCACCCTGGCAGCTCAAAGATGTATTTCGATCTTAAAGCTGATTATTGGTGGCCAGGACTGAAGAAAGACATCGGTCAATTCGTTGAAAGCTGCAGAGTCTGTCAGATGGTTAAGGCAGAACATCAGAAATCCTTCCGGAATATGTAACCATTACCAGTTCCTGAGTGGAAGTGGGAGCATATAACCATGGATTTTGTCACGAAATTTCCTAAAACCAAGAGACAGCACGACCCCATCTGGGTAGTCCTGGATCGTTTAACGAAGTCAGCTTATTTCATACCGATGAAAGAGACGTATACTCTTGATAGATTGGCACAAATGTACATCACTGAAGTTATTTCTCATCATAGTGTGCTAAAGTCTATCGTCTCTGATCGTAATAGTCGTTTCACTTCAAGATTCTGGAAAGCGCTGCAAGATGGGATGGGTACTCGAATCTCTATGAGTACTGCTTATCACCCTAATGTAGATGGCCAAAGTGAACGCGCTATCTTAACTCTTGAAGATATGCTCCGTGCCTGCATTCTTGATCTGGGTGGTAACTGGGATGACCATTTGCCTTTGGTCGAATTCTCTTACAACAATAGTTATCATTCCACTATCAAGATGGCTCCTTTTGAAGCTTTATACGGAAGAAAGTATAGAATTCCCACCTGTTTCCGCGAAACAAGTTAATCATCTTTACCGGGTCCTGCCCTTCTACAGTTGACTCATGAGAAAATTCAACTGGTCAGAAGGAACATTCTTGAAGCTCAAAGCAGGCAAAATCGTATTAAGACAATTGTCACCGATCAATCAGTTTTACGGTCAAGGATTGGGTGATGCTGAAAGTATCCCCAATGAAGAATGTGGTTTGATTGATAAAGCGAAACAAGCTAGCTCCAAGATTTATTGGTCCGTTCAAGATCTTTGAAAAGATAGGGAACCAATCCTATCGTCTTGAATTGCCAGCGAATTTAGCGGGAATACAGATGTTAGTCATTTGCGAAAGAGCTTAGCTGATGAAAGACAAGTTCAGACACTACATGTTGATCTGCAAATTGATAAGAAGCTTCGCGTACGTGGTTGAAGAGCCTGAGTGTATTCTGGACTCGAAGACCAAAAAGCTTCACAACAAAGAGGCGCAGATGGTGCTCGTTCAGTGGAAACACCACAAGGGTTCACATCAGTCTTGGGAATCATAAGATGTAATGAAAGCTACATATCCAAGTCTGTTCGAACATAGATAACTTCGAGGACGAAGTTTGTGCATGGTGGAGCCCATTTTGTAACAATCTAGATTTCTAACCGAACTTTTATTTTTTGAACTTGAATTAATAATGTAATTTAATTACAGTATTTATATTATAATTTAATTAAGTAATGAAATTATTTAATTAAGTTAAAGTATAAGTTAGTGGTGGTAAAATAAAGATGGAATCTTTATTTTAAAAAAAATCAGATGTGGAGGGACTAAAAGTGTCAAAATCTGAAAGTTGTGAAATAAAAGACTTTAAGTCTTTCATTTCATCATATTGTCACTCTCTCATCTTCAAACTCTCTTTCTTTCTCTCTACAAGCTGCTGAAAATCAAAATTTGGAGGAGAAATTCATGTTATTTAACTGATTATTATCAAAACTCAGTTGGGTTTTAAGGTAAGAAACTAAGTTCTTGAGTTTACAGTTTATTTGAGAATGAAAATGCACAAATTCGGATTTTTAAATCTGAATATTATTGTTGCATGTTTGTAATATCAGTTGGAAATCATCAACTGAAGTTTTTAGGAGTTATAGAAATGAAAATTGTTGGTTAAATCGTCCAAAAAGGGTAAGAAATCATAATTTTTTGTAAGTTTTGTGTTCTTGAGAAAAAGTCACTATTTTGGACAAATCTGAGTTATTTAACTTGTTTATGATGGGGAAAATAGCGTAGGAATACCCTAATAATGTTAATATATCGTTTGTATGAATTGCATGTGCTTAAAAATGAGTTTGGCAAAATTTTGGTAAAAACCCGTATGTGTGGACCTGCACTTCTGTTGGTCGACTCGACGAGTCACCAAGAACATCTGGAAAATTTCTAAGTGTTGGATTGGATCCGAACTCAGATGGAACCCGAATTTCGGATGGCACCCGACTTCGGATTGACCCGAAACTCGGATGGGTTATGTTGGGTACAAATTTATATAGAGTTGTAATCAATTTTATTGTAAAAGTTCAGGGGTTGTTTGTGCAAATCCTCAATACTTTGTATTGTGTATAAATAGGAGTGTATGTGTGCTGTTATAAGAGGAATTGAAGATTACACAAAATACACGGTTAGAACAGTAGAGAGAGAAGAAGATTGCTGTCCAAGATAGCCAAGAACTCAATGTAATATTTCTCTCTTTAATCATTCAATATAATGTGTTGGATTGATAATTGTTCATATGAATTGTGTTATGTTGTATGAATTGCATGAAAAATGAATTCACAATTGGTATCAGAGCCTAATATGGCTGAATTTGAGTGAATTTGAATCTGAAGTTTGTAAAATAATCAAACACTGTTACATTCGTTTTTATTAAAATTCAGAAAATCAATTTTGGATTTTGATTTTGTGGATGAAATGTTCTGAAAATTGGATCGAATGTGGAGCATTTAAAGTCGAATCCATTGAGATATATCTCAGATTTTAATTCCAAACAATCAGAATTTAATTTGGAGTATTCTGATTTTTCGAAAAGTTTGTGTTCTTGACTGTTTTTTGTCAAATTCAAGGATTTTAATCTGAGATTGGTCAAGTTGTTTTCACAAAAAGTGTTTGTGTGTGAAAACCGCAGCTTCGATTTTAATCTGGAATCAATTTGTGGATTTTTGTTGAAAATTGGATTTTTTTGAACTTGATTTTTGAAATATTTTGTTAAAACTCGGGCATCTCTATGTTCATAGCTTTGATCGAGTTTTACAAAGAAGTATTCGAGTTTGATCAAAGCTTCAATCGAGTTTTATAAAGTGGTAATCGAGTTTCATCAAGTATCATTCGAGTTTATCACTTCATTGACCGAGTTTCAAGCCTCATTAGTCGAGTTTCAAGCTGTATCATTCAAGTTGCAAGATATTATCATTCGAGTTTTAGGCTTATTCATTCGAGTTCTAATCCTTATCATTCGAGTTTTAGGCTTATTCATTCGAGTTCTAATATTTATCATTCGAGTTTCAGGCTTATTCATTCGAGTTTGTTTCCTTGTTATTCGAGTTTAGTGATTAATCAATCGAGTTTATTTTTTTTTAACCGAGTTTCATACTTAGTTCATCGAATTTCAAGCTACTTCAGTCGAGTTTAATTCTTCATCATTCGAGTTTGATTCTTATTCATTCGAGTTTCATCTTTTATCATTCGAGTTTGACTATATGACTTATTCTGTTTAAATTGGTCATAACTTTTGACTGGAACATCGTTAGAAGGCCTACCATACGCCAAATCGAAGCTTGAAAAGAGATCTACATTTCTAGAACAGGCATAGCCGGTTCGGTAAATTTTCGAGGCCCAATTCCACTCCAGAAAAAAGTTACGGGCAATTTTATACAGAAAAGCTGAAATTTTAACGTCAAAAAGTCATTTCAGAGCTGATTTTTCACAAGTAATCTTTAACTGAAATAGTTTTTTTTTCAAAGTTTTATCAGAATTCACTCAGTTTTTCCATAAAAGATCTTGGAAGATTCAATTTCTAGCAATTCATAATGGAATTTGAACAATTGTCAAAGTCTGAGCTGATTTTCAAACTTACTGAATCTGAAAAGATTCGTAAGAACAATTACGACATTCTCATTCAGTTAAATACTGATAAACATTTGGCGTTACGTGACGTACAAATATTGAATGAAGAAATTCAAAGCTTAAAAGAAAAACAAAACTCTGAGAGTTGTGCTCATCAATTGAAAATATCTGAATTACTTAAAGAACTTGATGAGCTGAAACAAGAAAATTTTCAGAATGCAACTCAACTGAAATATCTTTTGCCTGAAAGATCTGATCTTTACAAGAAAGTTCAGGATCTTGAAGATACACTTTGTAAGACAAAACCAACTGATCAGAATTGTATTTTAAACAAAAATGAAGAAATTTTTGCTCTTCAACAAGAGTTGTCTTTAACTAAAGATTTGATTGAGAAGGAAAGACATGAGTTCTTACTTAAAGAACAAGATTTTAAATCAAAATCTGAATTGTTTGAAGATGAAAGACAAATGTTCTTAATCAAAGAACAATCTTTTAAATCTGATTACCAATCATTTGATCATGACAGAAATTCAAATTTAGTCATTATCAAAAGTTTGGAAGATCAGATACTTCATCTTACAAAACAATTACATGTGTTTACTTCGTCAACTGAGTCAAAGGTTAAGACCCCTTCTTCAGTGTGTTTAAAATCCAATGTTGATCACTCTGGTTTGTCTTCTGAAAGTGAAGTGAATCTAACTAACTCTGCTAAGTTTGATTCTTCTTCAGATCTTAAACTTAAGTATCTGTTAAAGATACACAGCGGCAAAGATAAAATTGTTGAACAACTTCCGGTCAAGATTTACACCGGTGAATCTTCGAAGTCAAATTTTCTTAAAGTTTCTGAAAATACTGGTCATTCTAATCAGAAAACATTTTCACAGAAAAATACCAAGTATTATCAGAAACAGGCAAGAACCGGACAGTTTTTCAAAAAGAAGAGTTCGCAAAAGTCTGATCATTCAAATTCAAGTTTCTTTAGAAATTCAGATATTCAATTTTCTCATACTCAAAAAAATTTGTTTTCTGCGTTTGAAAGAGAAGCTGATAGTTATAACATACAATGGGTACCTAAACCCAAGTACAAGTGGGTACCAAAACCTGTTTTGAAATGGGTACCCAAGAGCGCTAACAAGTCTGGATCCAAATCTGTTTGGATACCAAAGACATCTTAAATTTTGCAGGTTATAGGTTTCTTATCATTTCAGATAAGAACCCGTTCTTCATTTCAATAGGCTCTTGATTACATCAGATCAAGACCCGTGTTGCAAATCAAAATTGTTTCTAGTTAATTCAGACTAGAACCCAGACTTCAATGAACCAGAGTCAAAGGCTTTCAGTTACATCAGACTGAAACCCGAGTCTGAGAGACAAATCTTACTGGAATTCTTGCCCTGAATTCAACTCCGAAGCTGAAATTGACAAAGAGGGAGTTTTATTTTTATAATTTTTTTGCTCCTGATTTCATTTCTATGAGTTGACTAACTGTGTGTGCTTATTTCCAGGGGGAGTTTCAGACGCACTTTGACGATGACATTTTTCAAAAACGGTGTGTGATTTTTCACGAAAATATTTGACACACACATAAAAAGAGTTTTTGAGCTGAAAGAAATTTTTTTATGAATCTCTGAATCTATCATTGAGATTAATTGATCTAATCTCTTTGATTTTCATAATCTCATTTCTTCTGAGATTCTTTTTGTTAGAACTCTTCCAATTTATACTGGATTCTCCTGTTATCTCCCATGTGCTAATTCTTTCAAGAAAATCTGGTTCTTTTCATTACATATATCAGATTTTCTATTTTTTTATGATATCTCCCATATTCTTTGAATATAATCTCTCTGATATCCCTTGAGCTTCAAAGCTGAAAATCTTTCTGCTGACTTCGATTATGCACCAATCTGAGTGATAGGCATAAATTTCGCTTCTATGGTCTAACCAGAACCGGAAGACCTACCCAAGGAGCAAACCATCTATAGTTTGTGTGGGTGAGGGTTCTTTAGGTTTATTAGTTGAGAAGTGTCAGTTATCACGGGATACTGACAGGGTCGAGCAGAGATAAAATGTAAATGAGAGGGATATTGATATTGAAAGGAGATGGTGGTGCATCAGGTCATGCTTTTGCTATAAAGCTGACTGAATTCATTTCTTAAAAGTGAGCCGGAGGGAGCTTAGTTGAAAAATGCTGAGAGCTGAGTGTTGAGAAAGGATTTGAAGAAAATAAAATCCTACCAACACTGTGTCTGCTGGGTAATCCACATAATCTATCAAGCCCTAGGTGACTTGATATTGAAAAAGACGTCATGGACCCAGTGACGCATGCACTTAACCCCACCAACTACTCAGTTATCTCTCAAAAGATTTCTGTTTCAATAATCACGGAGATATAACACATTTCTATCGATATATCATTTGGATATTATTGATATTGAAACAAGGAAGACAGTTGCTCCGGTCTCCAATTTCATTTGATGCACATTGTGTCTAGAGCTAATTATATACACTTTTAGGACACATCGAGTCTAACAGTCTGCGTGACTATAAACTGCTAGTCCAAAGTGACTAAGCCGGAACAAATAAGAGTGATTCTTTCATGATAAAGGATTTCACGATGACTATTTGGAAATCCTACCAGTGTTAACATCACGCCAGCGCTGAAAGTAGGGCACATAGATTTTGTCTATTGTGCAAACAGGAATCCTATGTGGACCTGGACTTGTTTTCTCACAAATGAATGTGTTTCATTTTCCCCAAAGTTGTAAAGCTTTGTTTTGTTCTAAAAAGATATAATATCCATTCGAGGGGGAGTGAACTTTTTGAGGGGGTGAGATAAATCTGTTTTGTATAGGGGGAGAGATGTCAGTTTAAGGGGGAGAAAATCAATTTGTAATAATTTCTGAGTTGTAATTGTTGTTGTATTTCTTCTACTGTAATTTCATTGAATTAATGTTTCTGAAGTTTTTTGCATGATGTTCATAATTTTTTATGATCATCATGAGGGGGAGAAAAGCTGAATTTCAGAAACAACTGTTGAGTAGTTTGAAATCAACTGAAGGCAATTACTACATCATCTCAAGACAATTGATCAAGGAAGAGATTTAAAAGCTATTCATGATCCAAGGGGGAGTGTGCTTACAAGAAAAGAGAAGATCAGAATAGAAGAGATGTGAAGATCAGAGTGAGACAATAAAGAAGAAGATTCAGAGATCGAAGAGAAGGTGCAAGAAAAGTTTCAAGAAAGAATGTTCAAGTTCCCTGCAATGTACTTTAATTTGAAAATTGATTTCATCTCTAAGGGGGAGATTGTTGGGTACAAATTTATATAGAGTTGTAATCAATTTTATTGTAAAAGTTCAGGGGTTGTTTGTGTAAATCCTCAATACTTTGTATTGTGTATAAATAGGAGTGTATGTGTGCTGTTATAAGAGGAATTGAAGATTACACAAAATACACGGTTAGAACAGTAGAGAGAGAAGAAGATTGCTGTCCAAGATAGCCAAGAACTCAATGTAATATTTCTCTCTTTAATCATTCAATATAATGTGTTGGATTGATAATTGTTCATATGAATTGTGTTATGTTGTATGAATTGCATGAAAAATGAATTCACATGTTAATCTCGGGTTGAACTATCGATGGGTCATTTCAGATGCATGTGAAATCCAGCCGAGATCCGTATTTCAGACCTCGACTCGTCGAGTCGGTCCCAGATGATGCGAAATCCGGTTGTGGGTTAAAGGACCCGAAATTCTGGTTAATAAACAAACATTTGGGGAATCTTTTATGACACTTTAAAACATATAATTTGATACCAGTACACGCTTATATAATTAGAATATAAAAGTTTATGAGTTATTAGAATCAAGTCAATTAAAGTTTAAAGCTAATGTTCTTTCAAATGATAAACTCTGGACAGGTTCAGAATTATCTGAACAAAGTATTAAAGTTTAAAATTTATTGAAAATAGGTCAAAGTTTGTAAAGCCAAGCCAAAGTCCAGAAAGTCAAAGATTAAATCCTGAGATAAATCAGGTGGTGGAGAAATCCGCTTTATAAAGTCAACAACTCAGTCTATATTCAATAAAGCCTGTAAGTTATAGAAATTCAGTTTTACGTGTTTGATTCCGGTTGTGACATATTGTTGTTGATAGTTTATTTTGGCATTCATTTATGCTCAACTGGATTATGACCTGTGCTCACCATGGTTCGGTGATGCCCTATGGATCATGATAGCTAATTGATATTTGATGTATTGATTTCAGCTTAGCATATTTAGCACTGTCAGTTTATTGTTCTAAACCTTGCTATGTCAACCAGTTCTATTGAACTTGGTTCTTGATTACTCTGATGCTCCCCCCACGATGTTTTCTAGTAGCTAGCCCAGTACTGAAAGGATAGCTTCCACTAAAATTGTGAGTGTGGGCTTGACATCATCCTGTTCTAATAAACTATGTCTCAATCTTGCGTTGCTGTGGCGGCAGTCAAGTTATATCACGCTAGTTACCCACATTCCGCCTTGTTGTAATGCATGTAATCTGATAAATATATAAGCTCACTAAGCATTGCTTATAATTGTTGTTAAATCTTTTTACAGGAAAAGACAAAGGAAAAGCACCTGCCAGACCTAGTTCTTAGGTCTCCCAAGATTGAGTTGAAGTCTCTTATAGACCACTACACAATGACCTTTTTGGTACAAATTTGAAGATGATAATTGTGGTGGTCTGGGTAGATTTGCTTTGATCGCATGATGATATGTCTTAGACTAGTTTGTACACTTTATAAGTTTAATTTGAACACCATTTTTTGTATTAAAATTATATTAAACTTATCCTAATCTTTATACTATAATTCTAATTCTGCAACTTAATTACTCTATCTTAGTTATGATTGATATTGTATTGCAAATTGTGGGACCTAGATGCTTAACACTGCCCCGTAAGGGGTGGTCTTCACAACATGTCATAACAACAATTGCATATAGAAAGACTGTCTAATATAAGAAACTACATATGTAAACACCCAAAATTATCATGTGAATATGCCAAAATACCAAGTGCACAATACACCTTCTTCAATAACAACTGACACGTGAACACACAAAATTACCATTTGAACATGCCAAAATACCCAGTGCACATACAATAAAAATCAGAAATACCATTTTATATAACAATTCCCATATGTGAACACATAATTCTTTTTTTTTTTTACCTAAATATGAAATTGTTAAAAAAAAAAAAATAATAACCCTTAAATTCACTATACTACATTAGCATTATTGTAACACCTTATTTTCGAAATTGTGCGTTTATGTTGAAATTTGCGTTTTATGATGTAATTTGTGAATTTAATGAAATTAATTGCTAGATAATGTAACTAAGTGATCTATAATTTATATGGTGCATAATTTTGAGTTAAATAATTATATAAAGCTATGTTATAAATAAAAGAGCAATCAAGCTATGATTTATAACATGTTGAGGGTTAAAGTCTGACGATATGCAAGAGTTACAAATAAAAGGGGGTGTGAATTGCAATTTGGTTAAACTTGAATAATCATATACGTTTCCTTCCCAAAATCAGATTCCATTTTTTTTATATACCATCACCTGCACTTTTCTCTCAAAGGAAAACCCACCTACAAACCCTTTTTAATGTCTCTACCTTCTCTCTAAAAATCAAGTATTCAGGAAGCAAGCTTTCTTGAAGACAATTGTTGCAAATCATCAAGCAAACAACAAACACCAAACAACAATAATCTACAAATTTTATAAGGTAATTCTAAACTTTATATTTCAAGTGTGTGCATTGTGTTTGTGCGTGAATGTGGGTTATGGCCTGATGGCCAGAAATGTGACAAAATCACATTCAAACTTCAAAATTGAAGTTTGAATTCTAAACTAAACCTATGCATGCCTTAGTTATCTATAAGATTAATTACTTTATTAATTTGAAGCTTCAATTTAGTTTTTTAAAACAAAGCTATGAGATTACAAAACTTAGCTGCTGACCCTCTTTTCTTTTCTATTTTAACTGAAAAAGTGGAAGCCAAGAAGGCTATGGCCTTCGGCCCAGCCTTATGAATATGTGTGTGTGTTTGATCAACCAAAAGAAACATAAATTGTACAATATTTGTGCCATTTTGCTGCTGTCATTTGTAGAACAAAGCAGAATTATAAGTGAAGTGTATGCTTGTGTGCGTATGAGTGTTTGCATGGGAAAACTACCGAAACCATGAAAGGTTTCGATATGTACCGAGGTCCCTTGAAAGCTACCGAAACCACAAGAAAGACATGCCAAAATTTATATATGAATACTGAAACAATACCGAGAATTCCCTGAAAATACCGAAACCTACATAACACAGTGCCGAAATCATGAAGATAACCGAGACCCATATAAACCATGAGTAATACCGAGACCACAAAGAAGAACCGAGATGTACCGAAACCCCATGAATTTCATAATACCGAAACCTGCACATTTAAATAGTGAAACCTCTTGAAGTACAGAGATATACTGAAACCATCCATGGTTTCGGTAATATGAAAATATCGAAACATATTGCAGCCACCTTAATTCTATAATTACAAGATATGCATGTGAGTGTGTGTGGATGTGTCATGCACATACACAAATATAAATTGAATTGTGATGTATGTGTGTGTACAGTGTGTGTGTGTGCATATATATATATATATAACAACATGACAGCCCCTATTTATATATTTACAAATGTCGGATATTAATGTTTCAAGCAAACAGTCCACAATAACACATAAATTAAGTTAAGTATAAAGTCAAATATGTGTATATAAGTGTGAACAAATTATATAGATATAGCAACCATCATATATATAAATCCATATTTATAAGTTGTTGACTATAAATATATGCGTAAATATAATTAAGTGGTCATTTATAATTAAAAAGTTACAAACACTTAGCAATAATTTATGTTCAAAGTTCTATTAATTATAAACTAGTTTTATGAATTTGCTATACACTCTGTAATATAAATTACAGATACTTTGTTGCACACCAGATATTAATTAATGTGTTTTAGCTCGGTTATGAGTTAAAGTTAAATGCCAGAATGTATTAAAGAGTGTTTAAAGTGTCAAAGCCTTCAGAGACAGTGCAAAGTCAATTAAGTCAAAGAAAAGCCTTTAAGAATTGATAGCTGATGTCAAAGTCAGTTATCTAAAGCCAGAGCCAATAATCCATATTTAAAGCTAGATAAGCCCGAGCAAGCATTTCAGAGCATAATAAAGCATAGATTAGCCAAAGCAAGCATAGCAGTACAGTGAGTAACACAATTATTCATGCTTACATTATTTTATGTAATTCAGACATACTTTGCTTCTATATGCCTTCTTTGACCTTTAATAGAGCTTATGTTAGTGAAGGCGAACACTGAGGTACAGATGGTGCCCAGCTTAGCCAGATTTCACATTTGTTTTATTAATGTCCATAAATTATTGACATCTGCTTATTATACAACAAGCTTTGTTTGAGCGTTGCTATGTGCATCTCATGAGCATTTTATATTTCTGCAGGCAATTCTGATGCTTACCACTATCCCAAGCATTTATGCATATAGATAGTCCCGTATCACCGACTGATCATCAGAAGCGGTAACCCAAGTGGTAGCATTTCCTTTTTAGGGTGCAATGTCTCAATTTGTGCAAGCATTCACTCTGGTATAAGCATTTACAAGCAAGCAATCATAACATTTGAGCATCCTTTATAAGAATATCTATTTTAGCCACATATCTTACATGCATCATGAATTTTTGTTTCTCACTAAGCAATTAGCTTACAGTTGCTACTCAAAATTTTACACGCAAAGGTAAAGAGCAAGCTGGACCATCTGCTTAGGTCTACTTTTCTGATCAGCCCAGAGGACTTTAGCACACTATTATGCTCGTGGTATAGCTTTGTGATGCCTTGGGATCTGGGTAGCTGCTTCTATTATCATTATGATGTAATAGCAACTTAGCAATGTACCTTGCAGCATGTGTAGTGCATGACTTTATTACGTTACTTTAATTAGAATTATGAAATCAGTTAACACTTCATGCCTTATTAGATTCATTATGGTGATTGTGATTTATTCTTGGGATTAAGAAAGCATGATTAAAGCAAGAATGTGATAGGATGGTATCAGAGCATTAGTTTGAGGTATTCAAGTGTTAGCAATAACACTTGGACTCAAACTCTTAAGCAAAGATATTAGGTATGAATATCTAGGCATTGATTTGAACTGAGATAGGTTATGACATCACTTCAGGATTTTGGCATATGGGGTAGAATAGGAACACTACATGTTCCTATATTCTATACTATTTACTGTATATCTGAACATGCTTAAATTTAATAAGAGAGCTAGAGGTGCTCTCACTCCCTAATAACCAAAGCAAATAATGCAATCCATCATCATGGAAAACAAGAAACGTCAGGTAAGCTTATGTAATACCAGTATTGTGCTAGTGAGGAAGTCAAGACTAAGTATGAGGAAGAGCATATGAAGAAACAACATGAGGACGTGAGAGACTTGCTCTAGCAATTTGTACTTTTGATTATCAAGTAAAACTGAATTCCGCTAGTGAGACTTATGAAGCCATATTTAAAGAAGAATCTTGAAAGTTTTTGAACTTGTTCTCATTAAAGATGAAGAGCTAGGCCCAAAAGAGAAGTACATGCTTAAACATATATTGAATACGACAAATAAGAAATAACACCAACCTGAATTTATGTCGAAACTTCTTTAGAAAAGTGGAAAAATATTTTTGGATACTTATAAGAATGAGATTGTCAAATACTTATTGATCGTTCATACAATTTTATAGGAAAGAAGCCAAGTCCTATAATGTATATCTGAGATGTAGAAGGATACACACAGGAAAATATGATCCGTGAATGTAAGATGCCATTGTTATGAGAGATGGAGATCTTGTAAAGATGGAGGTCCTATGAGATTTCAAGTGTGTAGTCATTGTGAAAACGTAGATCATTATAATGAGAGCAAATACTCTATGGAGTTGTGTATGGTGGGTATTGTGACAAAATGGAACAAGTGGATCAAGTTTACATAAGAATACCGGAGTGCTCACCATTGCATGTTGCAACAAGAAGGTCGTTTAATATCCTACAGTACCAAGAATTTGTACCAAGCGACAAAGAAGATAATTATGTCTTACAGCCATACCCTTGATAAGACTTATGAGATTTTATTACATTTCTAGCAGTTCGATGGGAATTAATACGCAGTTAAACGAAAAGATATGTTGATTGTTATCGAATATATACCTATGTATGCTAATATATATTGATGAATCGAAGACTTTAAAGAAAGAGCAAGCAAACAATTTGAAATAAACTAGTGTAGTTATAGCACCGCTACAAGCATTAAATAAAATACTTGCAAGACAGCTAATGCAAGCCAGAACTATGCAAAAACCCTTAATTATTGCATATGCAGGCTAAACACAAAAAATGCTTAATGCCAACGAGACTGTTACTATTAGACAACGATATATGAATTATTGCATGCAAAGATAGACAAAGAACCATTAATGATATGATAAAGTTGGAAAGACCAATGACATTTGAGAAGCTTCATTAACCCTGCATGTTAAATTTGGTCTAAGAAAGTCTTCCTAATGAATGCATGTGAATTTTAGAAGCAAGCTGTGATCACATCATCGATATCGATTTAAGAACTCCTTAAGTAACGCCTATGCGTGATAAAATAATGCAAGCTCTTTTTGTGTATGATCTCGGAGAAATTATTGGAATTGAATTAAGATGAGATAAAGTTATGTTTAACTACATGATGATTATACACATAAGAATTTGAGATCGAGAGGAACACATATAGCATCATACTCAAGTAGCAAAGGATCTGTTAGACAAGCCAATTTTAATTTTCTTAATAAGAGATAAAATGTATCATAATGAAATAAGCAACAATTCCATGATATGTAGCTTGTAACAAAACTATGAAGCATTTGTGGAGAACAATGAAACATGATAAATGAAGCTTAAGTCACCCGATTAGCTTTAAAGATTATAAGTTAAATAAAATTTATGAATAAGCAGAGTTAAGTGTTTGGCGTGCTATTATGTGTTCGCTAAAATTTAACAATATTTGTTGCTTGGTGATATGAATGCTTAAAGTGCTAGAGTTCGATTCTATAGATTTTTCTATGACTGGTGGTTATATCTTGAATTATAAAACTTGGGATTTTAAAATTTCAGGGTTTAGATTTTCAGTTACATCTATTCTAGACTATGATTGCCTCTGGCCGCATCGAAAGCATTAAATGGAATTTAAGCTGCATAAAGCTTGATGTTGGATATCTTATACTTTGAGTCGAATATGATAAGAATGAGGACTGGACTAATCTAGAAATACTGGTACATGCATGAACATAATAGCATTGATAGTTATTTTTGAATGTTAACTTCACATCAACTTTTTGATTAATATTGCATTTAGTTGGAATAAGTACCTATGAGGAAACCAAAGTTTTAGAAGTCAGTTAAGGAATGCTAGCATCTTAATATATCAAGTGTTGAAAAAGCATACGAAAGAAATGAATCATTTCGTTGCGAGCATAATTAATATAATATTATTGCTTTATACACAAATTTAACTAAAGCACAGGCAAATAGGTGACAAGATCATGTAAGTCGCCTATGATATAAGTTAGACCATATCCCGAACTATGAGATAGTAGATGTTTGATGCATGGTACTATAACCTGCTTTTGCTTAATGGTTGCATTAAATGAGTTAGAAGTGAGGTATGGACATATGTGTTGTAATCAAGTTCATATTGGTAAGTTGATGGAGAAGCTATAAGCCAAAATTATGTAGCCAAGATCGACATGATATATAATGTTTTCCATAAGTATAAAAGCTAGAGCTATACAATAAGTTACGCCTGAAATGTGCAATAAAGGTTATAATTCGACAAGCGTTGGGGGTTTTGGATCTCATTTTTGTCAGGACCACTAAATTAATTGAAGACAAATTGTGACCATGGTAAGGTTGCTGGATGAAAAGCTTTGAAACATGATGGCTATTTAAATGGTAATTTTCTAAAGATTAACTAATTTTGTTAGATCGACACTATTTTATAGAAACATATTGATGACGAAGAAAGCCTAAGGATTTTGAAACACAATATTTCTAAGAGACAAACATATTGAAATAATCCTGGTATTATAGAAAGTCCACCAGAGTATGCTTAGTATGTGATTGGTCTCACCAATGAAGGGAGTATTTAGATTTGGTAAGCACGACAAGTTAACATGACTGTTAGTTGGATCTTTCAACGTCATCTGAGCTACAAGATCAACGAGAGACTGCAATGCGATGAGCCTGACTCTATTTTGGAAACGAATATGAAAAATCTAAGAACCCGAGGAGTGGCAATGGTTTTGGTGCAGTGGAGAACTTCTCATGAAACTTCCCAGACGGGAGTTTGAACAAGAAATGAGAGTTTGCTATCTGCATCTGTTCGAGCCCTAGGTACTTCGAGGACGAAGGGTAAGCGTGGTGGGCTCATACTGTAACACCTTGTTTTCTAAATTGTGCGTTTATATTGCAATTTGCGTTTTATGATGTAATTTGTGAAATTAATGAAATTAATTGCTAGATAATGCAATTAAGGGATTTATAAATTATACGGTGCATAATTTTGAGTTAAATAATTATATAAAGCTATGTTATAAATAAAAGAGCAATCAAGCTATGATTTATAACATGTTCAGGGTTAAACTTTGACAATATGCAAGAGTTACAAATAAAAGGGGGTGTGAATTGCAATTCGTTTAACTTGAATAATCATATATGTTTCCTTCCCAAAATCAGATTCCATTTTTTTATGTACCATCACGTGCACTTTTCTCTCAGAGAAAAACCCACCTGCAAACCCTTTTTAATGTCTCTACCTTCTCTATAAAAATCAAGTATTAAGGAAGCATGATTTCTTGAAGACAATTGTTGCAGATCATCAAGTAAACAACAAACAACAAGAATCTACACATTTTATAAGGTAATTCTAAACTTTATATTTCAAGTGCGTGCACTGTGTGTGTGCGTGAATGTGGGTTACGGCCTGATGGCTAGAAATGTGAGAATATCACATTGAAACTTCAAAACTGAATTTGAATTCTAAACTAAATCTATTAATGCCTTAGTTATCTATAAGAATAATTACCCCATTAATTTGAAGCTTCAATTTACATTTTTAAAACAAAGCTCTGAGATTACAAAACTTAGCTGCTGACCCTTTTTTCTTTTCTGTTTTAACTGAAAAAGTGGAAGCCAAGAAGGCTCATGGCCTTCGGCCAAGCCTTATGAATATGTGTGTGTGTTTGATCAACCAAAAGAAACATAAATTGTACAATATTTGTGCCATTTTGCTGCTGTCATTTTTAGAATAGAGCAGAATTATAAGTGAAGTATATGCTTGTGTGCGTATGAGTGTTTGCATGGGAAAACTACCGAAACCATTAAAGGTTTCGGTATGTACCGAGGTCCCTTGAAAGCTACCGAAACCACAAGAAAGCCATGCCGAGACCTATATATGAATACCGAAACAATAACAAGAATTCCTTGAGAATACCGAAACCTACATAACACAGTGCCGAAATCATGAAGGTAACCGAGACACACATAAACCAAGAGTAATACGGAGACCACAAAGAAGACCGAGATGTACCAAAACCCCATGAAATTCATAATACCGAAACCTGCCCAAATAGTGAAACCTCTTGAAGTACAGAGATATACCGAAACCACCCATGGTTTCGGTAATTTTGAAAATATCGAAACATATTGCAGCCACCTTAATTCTATAATTACAAGATATGCATGTGAGTGTGTGTGGATGTGTCATGCACAAACACAAATATAAATTGAATTGTGATGTATGTGTGTGTACAGTGTGTGTCTATATATATATATATATATATATATATATATATATATATATATATATATATATATATATATATATATATATATATATATATATATATATATATATCAAACAACATGACAACCCCTATTTCTTTATTTACAAATGTCGGATATTAGTGTTTCAAGCAAACAGTCCACAATAACACATAAATTAAGTTAAGTATAACGTCAAATATGTGTATATAAGTGTGAACAAATTACATAGATATAAATCTATATTTATAAGTTGGTTGACTATAAATATATGCTTAAATATAATTAAGTGGCCATTTATCATTAAAAAAGTTACAAACACTTAGCAATAATTTATGTTCAAAGTTCTTTTAATCATAAACTAGTTTTATTAATTTGCTATACACTGTGTAATATAAATTACAGACACTTTGTTGCACACCAGATATTAATTAAAGTGTTTTAGCTCGGTTATGAGTTAAAGTTAAATGCCAGAATGTATTAAAGAGTGTTTAAAGTGTTAAAGCTTTCAGAGACAGTGCAAAGTCAAATTAAGTCAAAGAAAAGCCTTAAAGAATTGATAGCTGATGTCAAAGTCAGTTATATAAAGTCAGAGCCAAAAAGCCATATTTAAAGCCTAGATAAGCCCGAGCTAGCATTTCAGAGCATAATAAAGCATAGATAAGCCAAAGCAAGCATAGCAGTACATTGAGTTACAATTATTCATGTTTATATGTATTTTATGTAATTGAAACATACTTTTCTTCTATATGCTTTCTTTGACCTTCAATAGAGCTTATGTGAGTGAAGCCGAACACTGAGGTACAAGGTGGTGCCCAACTTAGCCAGATTTCACATTTCTTCTATTAATGTGAATAAATTATTGCCATCTGCTTATTATTCAGCATATTATACAGCAAGCTTTGTTTGAGCTTTTCTTTGTGCATCTCATGAGCATTTTATATTACTGCAAGCAATTCTGATGCTTACCACTATCCCAAGCATTTGTGCGGGTAGCTAGCCCCGTATCACCGACTGATCATCGGAAGCGGTAACCCAAGTGGTAGCATTTCCTTTTCAGCGTGCAATATGTCAATTTGTGCAAGCATTCACTCTGGGATAAGCATTTACAAACAAGCAAGCATGACATTTGAACAGCCTTTATAGGCATATCTATTTTAGCCACATATCTTACATGCATCATGAATTTCTGTTTCTCACTAAGCAATTAGCTTACAGTTGCTACTCAAAATTTTACATGCAAAGGTAAAGAGCAAGCTGGACCATCTGCTTAGGTCTACTTTTCTGATCAACCCAGGGAACTATAGCTCACTATTCAGCTTGTGGTATAGCTTTGTGATGCCTTGGGATCTTGGTAGCTGCTTCTATTATCATTATGATGTAATGACAACTCAGCAATGTACCTTGCAACATGTGTACTGCATGACTTTATTGTGTTACTTCAATTAAAATTACGCAATCAGTTAGCATTTCATGCCTTATTAGATTCATTATGGTGATTGTGATTTATTCTTGGGATTAAGCAAGCATGATTAAAGCAAGGATGTGATAATTATACCTTCCATATCATTGCACTCTTCTATTTGTTCTTCTTCAGAATGTTTATTCTCAGTAGCTTCTTCAGTGTTATCATCATCAAGCACATTTATTGGGTCATCTTCATTTGTAGGTTCTGATGGTTTTTTGAATGTTGATGTTATCCTGCTACTTATTCTTGTTGGTGTTGCCGTTGCTGATGACAAAAAAGGAACAAACATGATTTTCACATAATGTGAACCCAATTCTAGTTGTGAACAGAAGAATCATTAGAAGTAAGTATAATAAACAAAACATTTTTGCTTACTTTTCTTCTCCTTCTTCGATTTTCCCTTTGAAGTTGATGCTTAATTCACAATTTTACTTGAAGCTTCTTCGATTTTAGTATCTGTTTTCGCTTAGGGTATTGTTGTTGGTTGGTTCTGGTTCTGCTATGGATTTTTGAAACGAAGAACTTCATGGAATGACGTAAATGATCGTGGGAAACTTCTTGTTAAATGAGAAAGTGGTTTCTCCATTTTGCCCCTACGGTTTTCATTATGCTGAGAGAGGCGCATTTTCTTTCATTTATTTACATCTTTGCCTGTAAGGTCTACCACTACGAGATCTATCTAGACGCGGAGCCGTCAACGAGTGCGGAATCCTCGTTAACGGGTAGACGGAAACAACTCTCAACTACGAAACACGGAGACTATCAGAGGCTGAACGAACGACACACGAACGATCCTACGAACTGATTCTCTCCGAAAGAACACGCACCAAGCTGATAAACTCGAGATCGCTTATTGCTTAATCCCTCACGAATTCTGCAGTCTAATAATATTTCGAGTCTATCCCTAATTATAGAGCCTGATTCGAGTCTGTTATGGGCCAAACTCGAGTCTGGCCTAAGGCCCATTCGAGTTTGTCCACAATGACACTCTCGAATCTGCCTACGCGGTCAAATTCGATCTACCAAGAGGCTCATTCGAATCTAACTAGACTCGAATCCTAGCCTTAGATAATTCGAATTTACCTTCTCACATAAACAACTAAGTGTTGAAACTTATGTTATTAACTTATGCTTGAATTAATCTTTGAACTTTATGTTTGAACTTCTTGTAATATGTTACATCAAGTTCAAACACACAATCAATAACTGACAAACATACATAAACATATATATCAAACACTAGTTAATTCTCAATACCTTGAATATTACTTAAACCAAAATGTTAGATCGCTTAGACTGCTATCGTAACACAGGGTGTACCAACAGACTCCCCTTGACGATAGCTTCTAACTATTTACATCAAGTTTAAGTACTAGAACTATATATACTACTACCTGCATATAAACCAGCATCTATACAAACTTTTACTACCTTCTGGAACTTCCTGGCTTCAAATCTCCATGCTTCAATAAAGAAGATAGGCTGATCATGTAGCTTCTTCAGGTCGTCCTTTGATAGATTTATTAAGTGCAGAGGATCATAAACTCTCAAAATCACTTTGTCCTGTGTATCCTCCATGACTGCTTCTGTTGTGTCATTATCGACGTACCACCATTTCATGTTGCTCAAAATATTCTGTGGCATCGATTTCATAGGCACCCTTTTCAAGCGTTTGACTGGCTTATAAACCATTCTGGCCCAAGGCCTTCCAGTATGAGGATCTATCCTTGATCCATCCTCTACTCTTTTGCCTGATCTCGGCTTAAGTCTTTCAAACTTTCCCGAACGACCCTCTTTTCTTATTATTTTTTCCATAACTTCAGCGTACGGGTCCTCGCCGATATTGACCAGTTCTTTCCATGCTAATTCCTTTACTTCAATCTTGGGCAGTGTATTGAATGCTTTCAGTGTTCGCCTCAAGTATTGGAGGCCATCTCTTCTTTTCAAAATAAACAGCTGCAGTTCTCGGTCAAAGAACCAGCTTATAATCCCTCCTGAGAAATTTCCAGCACCCGGAATTCTCATCTTCTTTTTCATCTTCAGCTGTTCTTTCTTTTCTTCCTTCTTAAACCAAAGTTTTATCAACTCAGCTCTAGATGGCTCTTTCTCTGCCTCTTCAAGTTCTGTGTCTTCAACTGAGGCTATCTTGATGTAGTCTATATCAATCACGTTATGATTATTGCCCACATATAGTTCCGTGATAGGTTGTGAATTTATTATCACCTCGTTGACATGATCGTCCTCGTCCACTATCACTTCGTCGTCAGATTTCCAGTCAACCACCTCCTCAGGAATGAATTCCCCTTCCTCCAACTCTTCCACTTCATCTTCAAAGTCAAATTCCATTAGCTCTTCATCAATATCTTTTAGCGCATCTATCATGTCGCTATCCAAAGTTCTTGAAGAACCAGCCTCTCCTCCTTCACCTTCTGCTAGACTAGGCTCCCCCTGAGATTGAGCAGTCTTGGCAGCAGAAAAATCTACTGGCTCATTCTGACTTTTAGGGCTGGGATCATTGCCTTGATTGTCTTCATCATCACCATCTCTTGGCCTCTGTACATCCGGATCACGGCACGACGTCTCCCCCTGAGCCTGTATATTTTTCATTAACTGCTCTATTAGGGAGCGCATCGCCCTTATCTCTGCGGCCTGATCTGCTACAAATGATTTTAACTCTGTGTTCTCTTCCTAGATGTTCTCCACAATCTTTTTCAACTCGGCATTCTCCTTATCGAGATTTGCATTATGCGCCTGAATTTCACCGATTGCCTTGGTTATGCTCAATATATGGACATTCTGGAAGTCAACACGAGCTTTAAGCTGTAGAAATCGTTGATTGTCGGCATATGATGATGAGGGTGATGGAATTGACTGTATAGGCGTAGGAGTGATTGGTGATGGAATATATGGTTCAGCGCGAGGTGGTGGTGGTGGTGGAGTGGTGGCCTGAGGTTCCTGATGTTGAGTTTGGGGGATTTCCGGTTGTGCTTCAGATGCTGAAGATGATCCTTGCATAAACCTATGACGTTTGGCCCGTTGCCGCGTCATTAATGGAGCAACTTCCTCCTCTTCAAAATCCGAATCATCAGATTCTCGAGATACTCTCCTCCTCGAAGCATCTTCATTGACTACTAACCTAGATCCATACGTTCCAATTTGAATAGTTGGTTCAGTCGATACTGACTCAGGAGCCTCAACCTCTAACTCCTCCATCTCATCCGACTCGGATTCTGATGATGACAAAACTTTATCAGCTTGTTCTGGCTCATACTCTTCAACATCTCTAAACACGTCTTCCTCTCCTTCTGGTGGACTAAGTAATTCACCTACCAGTGCTGCAGCCACATCTTCATTTGCATGAGGCCCTGCCTCCCAGATTTCATTAAGCGTTTGGCATAGCTATTCAGCTTCACTCGGAACATTTGAAGGCCCGGCTTCCTGAACTTCCGGCTGCTGACTGGTCGAAGGCCTTGACGCCTGAGTTTGATTCGCTGATGGTCTTTGTGTGCGCCTTTGAACACGCTGTGGCGGTGGCTGTTGTTGTTGTTGTTGTTGTTGAGGCTGCCCAGCTCGAAATTCAACTTCCCCTGCCCAGTTGGCAACATCTGGGGCTTGAAAATCCCTATCCAAGATTGCTCCGAATAACGGACGCTCAACAGGAACAGCCAACCTTCCTCGGTGTGAGGAACAATCAGCGAAAATCCTTTTGTCCATAACAGCAACACTTTGAATGTCATTTGATGGCGGCAGATTCGGCAAGAAATGCCTGATCAACATCATAATGAACCGCGGATATAACAAGAACTGTTGATTTTCTGGTGCGGTTATTTGGTGAACAAATTCAGAGAAAAACATCTCCGAAAAGCTGTATGGTCGATTATAAACCATCGCGACTATCCCCGACTGCATCTTCGCAACCATATAATCAAACCCTGCTTTCTTTGGAGCAAAGCATACCATAAAAACATGCGCAAGAAATCTCCATTGTCCAATTAATCCACTCTTCATATATGAAACTTTTGTCACGTCTTGACTGTATCCCATTCTCAGAAAGGCCGCTTGCCTTATACTCAAAGGAAACTCTATCGGACCAGCTTCTTCTTCTTGTGTGCCCAGCTGCAACACTTGACGTAGCATATCCACCGAGAAGACCAGCGGTTGCCCAGCAATGCGAGTACGTAGAACTGTCGGTGTGACCGAGCAGTCTACCTGCAGATGATCATAGAATTGCCGAATATATGGTAACACTAGCTGCACATTATGAGATAGTGCAAAACCGATCCTAGACTCTACTAGGAAATCAAGTACTTGTCTAAATCCCTGCGCCTCAGGGAGATTATGATGTGGATGAAGCACCATATTGTGCTTAGGCACAAACGCTCGAACAGCCATTTCTGCACAATAAACAAAACTATTAGATTCATTAAAAATCAATAAACTTGTTTAAATTTAAATCTGTTTTATTTTGAACTTGTTTAAGAACAAAATCTAACACAATTAAATTTCTACAAGTTTAATAAAATTTAAATTAAATCATGCAAATAAAATAACAGATTCGAATGTAACAGATTCGAATTGGTCACCCTTTCGAGTTTGATGACAGATTCGAATCAATTGCCCTCTCAAATCTAATGACAGATTCGAGAAACGGCAAGAACAGATTCGAACCGCCGTCATTATTCAAAGACCAAATCTCTTGATTTTAACCTTTTTGGACTTAGAAAATTACATTCATTAGTCCTACTAGTTACTAATCACAGATATATTCCTTTAATTTTACTGTTTATCGGTCCAAACTTGGTAATTTTGCAAAAACCCTATTTCGACCCTTAAACCTTCAAAACTCGATGATTTTGCCTAAAATTGTGTATAAAACTACATGAATCTTGTACAATCAAGTTGATTATACCTAGAAACAAGAGTAGACTCGAACACTTTTGCAATAATCTCGACAAAATGTCGTTTAGGAGAGATACGGTAGACTCGAGGATAGATTCGAAATCGCTGGTCTTAGATTCGAGGAAGTAGATTCGAAAACAGTAAGAAATATATGACTTCACTGTTGACCTATATATACTACCAACCTTCGAGTCTAAGGCCAGACTCGAATCTACTGACAGATTCGAAGCCTTCCACATTCGAGTCTGTCCTAAACTCGAAAACACCAAACCCTTAGAAAAATTTCAAAAATTTTTGAAATAACTTCAACTTTTTCAACCTTTTTCTACGGTATTGTGTAACAAGATAAACTATGCCCAATCTTTTACCCTAAGCACAAGATATTTCACGCAATGTTTATTTTATCCAACTCTGAATGCACCCTCAGTAATTTTTGACCTTTTACCTAAGTAAAAATTAAACTAAAATAAAATAAAATAAAATAAAATAAACTAAGGTAAAATAAAATAAAATAAGATAAGTAAACCTAGAAAATTTTACACTTGACTAAAAATTTAACTACGACATACGCTAAACTTATTAAAATTAACAACCTATGCTTAACTCTAAACAAAATATTTTTGATGAGTATAGTCTAAGAAAGGTTCAATCAGATAGCGATGTCTGATACTTACTTTCAGTACTTAAACTTTCACACTTAGGAATTTTTGATTCCTTTGATTGTTTGTCGTGACATACCTATTTATCCGATTGTTGGTATTTTACCCCTTTTAAACACTCTACATTTCGGAATATCCCTTGGTATTTTTATTTATCAGGAAATTATCTTATGTGACTCAGACATAGACATACTTTTATGATCAAGGCACACAGACAAATATTCTAACTAGTTAATTCTCAATACCTTGAATATTACTTAAACCAAAATGTTAGATCGCTTAGACTGCTATCGTCACACAGGGTGTACCAACATTGCCATCAATTAATTAGGAACATTGATCTATGATGTTAATTTTAATATTATGGTTAATATTGGTACCTTCGGTACTTTATATAAACATGGTACCTCCTCGATCCATATTCTATGTGTGTGTATGTGTGTATATATATATATTAGATTATAGTAATTTTCTTACATTTTTCATCTACAATATGATCTTGGTGTTGAATTTGTCAAATAAATAAATCTACAAAGAGATTATATTTTAATGTCTATTTTCTCAATTTAGTCAAGCACACAAGCTCGCAACATATCCTCGAGTGTCTGGATAGTCCGCTCGCTCTGGCCGTTTGTCTGTGGGTGAAACGCATACCTAACTCTTGTTGTAAACTCTGCTAGAAGCGAGAAGTGAAACAAATATCTCTATCTAACACTATCTTCTTTCGGAACACCATGTCTAGAAATGATCTCTTGAATATATATTTGTGCCCATTTGTCCATGGAATAATTCTCGCAAACCGGAATGAAGTGTGCGGTCGACTACCACCCAAATCGAGTCGTGCTATCGCTGTGTCTTTGGGAGCTTTGTAACGAAGTCCATGGCAACCTCCTCCCATTCCCACTTGGGAACCTCAAGTGGTTGTAGACTACCATACGACTTCTGATGTTTAGATTTTTACTTGCAAACAAGTTACACATGTATCGACAAAGTCACCAATATCCTTCTTCAGACCGGGCCACCAAAAGTCTACCCATAGGTCTTTATACATCTTCGTAGTATCGCGGTGAACTATAATCGAGAATTATAAGCCTCTGACAATATAAAATCTCGCAAGCCACCCCTCTTAGACACCCAGACCCGACCCTCGAATGTAAACACTCCACGACTGTCAGCATATTGTCTATCAGAATAACCCACCATGCGCTTAGAATTCACAATTTCGGTAGATAAAGCCTTGGGCTGCAACCTCAAAAGTTCATCGATGATGGAATTCCCAGCAGGTTCAAGAAGTGAAGTCACACAACAAAGAACCCCCGTATATGACATGCGATTAAGCGCATCAGCTACCACATTTTCTTTACCCAAGTGGTGAAGGATCTCGTAGTCATAGTCTTTTATAAGTTCCATAGTACGCTGTTGTCTCATCTTAAGCTCTTTCTGATCGAAGATGTACTTCAAGCTCTTATGATCGGTATAGAGCAAAAACGTCATCCCATACAAGTAATGTCACCACAACTTTAGCTTAAACACAACCGCAGCCAACTCTAAATCATGTGTTAGGTAGTTCTTTTCGTAGTCCTTCAATTGTAGAGACGCATAAGCAATTACCTTAGCCTGCTGCATTAGAACACATCCAAGGTCATGTAATTATGCATCGATATAGATAACGAAGTTATCACTACCCTCGGGTAAGGCAAGGATTGGGGCGTTGCTCAAACGCTGCTTCAGGAACTAGAAAGCATGCTTCTGAGCCCCACACAAACTTCACATTCTTCCTCGTCATGGCTGTCTAGGCACGACTATCTTGGAGAAACACTGAATGAAACATCGGTAATAGCCAGCTAACCAAAGGAGACTTTTTTTCACTTTAGAAGCATTACGAGGCTGGACCCAATTGATAATGGTTTCTATCTTTGTCTGATCCACAAATACACCCTCACCACTGATCGTGTGGCCTAAGAATTATACGCTCGGGATCAAGAATTCACATTTGGAAAATTATGCATACAACTTTTCTGCGTGCAATATCTCAAGTAGTTGTCTCAGGTGGATAACATGTTCGGATTTAGACTTCGAATACACCAGAATATCATCGATGAACACAATCACCTACTTGTCCAACGTCGGACGACAAACCATATATATTAGATCCATAAATGCGGCAGGTGCTTTGGTTAAGCCTAACAACATCACTAGGAACACATAATGATCATACCTGGTTCGAAAAGCGGTCTTGGGAATATCATCATCATGTATCTTCAGCTAGTGATATCCTGACCGAAGGTCGATCATAGAAACATGTTCCTTGCAGCTGATCGAATAAGTCAGCAATTCGTGGCAACATGTATTTGTTCTGGATGGTCACTTTGTTCAATTCTCGGTAGTCAATACACATCCGAAAAGTGTCATACTTCTTTTTCACGAACAGGACAGGAGCACCCGAAGGTGAAGTTCTCGGTCGAATAAAGCCTCGGTTCAGTAACTCTTGCAACTGAGACATGATCTCCTTCATCTCTGTAGGTGCTACGTGGTACGGTGCACGAGAGATTGGGGCTGCCCCCGACACTAGATCAATCTGAAACTTCACCTCCCAGTCTGGTGGTAAGCTAGGTAACACATCAGTGAATACCTCAAGAAATTCCCGAATAGTCGGCACATCAAAAATAGACTTCTTAACTTTAGAAGAATCAATGACATAAGCGAAAAAGATCCACAACATTTAGGAATACTTTGGCGAGCCTCAACCATAGAAATTAGTCCCATATCGCCTCAGAGATTTCGTCATCAAAATCAACAGAAATTCATGCGTCTAGAACAGACAATCTGAGCACCATTGGCTGCTAGCGAATCCGGGAAATCCTTTCTTTCTCGTCCACTCAGGGGGGTGCGGACAGACCTGCGCGGATTACAGGTGACAGTTATTCTCACATTTACATCAAATCCCCTGATAACCATTGGAATAAGATCAATGCTAAAGTCTGGACTCTCTAAGCTGGGGTTACACCCTCGATAAATCTCAAATAACATAATCACATAGCCATTTGCAATCTCAACAGATATAGGAATAGAAAGCACAGAAGCAACAATACCTAAATGACGAGAAAATATAATAGACAAAAGAGACCAATTTTCACCAGAGTCAAGTAGCACATGAGTAGGTAAAGCGTAAAGTTAGAAAAGACCAGTGACCGTATCTGGATTCTCTCGGGCTTTATCGGCTGTATCTGGATGACACATGCCTTCATCTTCGGTGCCTCATCTCTTCTCGACTGACCCAAATACCTCTTCGTCACTAGAATGAGCTACACTCCCGCTTTGTGCCAGCCCTCGCCTCAGGTAATCTCTCGAGTAGTGCCCCTATACTCCGCAATCAATACATACCACCGGTGACTTGGGACAATTCACACGATGATGTCCAAAGTCCCCAAAATGATGACAAGCAGGTGATGACCCCATAAACATCCCCGAATCTCATTTCCCACACCTCTGACAATCTCTCTGTCACTGTGACTGTAATCCCTGGGATTATGATCCTGAACGGGAAGCTGATGAAGCTGCTTGTCTCGTAGAGTTCTAAAATCAGCCACCATGTCCCTACTGGACTAGTGTTCAGTGATGAGAAGATTCAGATGAGAATCCCATTGACCGGGACTGAAACTTCTATGGGCTGTCAAATCTACCCCTCTTAGCTGATGGTCATGGGCTTGCACGGAGAAGTCGATTTCTGCATATATCTGTCTCGCGCTTTTGCGCATTCATCGCTGCGTTTTCTAACATCAAAAACTTCTGCAATATCACAAATAATCGTATTTCCTGTCGAAGACCATCAACAAACATATCAATCTTTTGTTCCTCGTCTATCACATACGTCGTCGCAAACTTAGATTTCTCTCTGAACACCGTCTCATACTCGATAACTGACATCTCCCCTTGCTCAAGCGCTGAAAACTCTTTCCCCAATTCCTTCACCAAAGTAGTGGGAGAATACTGCACATGGAATCTTTGAGTAAATTGCCCCCACGTCATACTTCCCTCTCACTATTCAACCACCAGATACGAGCTTGTCCTACTAACATACCCGCGGTGCGGGTAACTCTGTACGAATCCCAGCGATGACTCAGATGAAAAGCACACTCCATGCACTCAATCCACTCTAGAGCCTCTACCGGCTCAGTCTCTCCCGCAAACTCTTTAGCTCCACAGCCTTTGAAATTCTTGAATGATGCTCTCTCAGATTTTCTAGCTTCAGTACAAGACCCGATCATCTTCACCCCGGTCGAAGGTGTCTTATGCTCATTTTCTCCATTACTAGACCTAGATGCCGCTATCAACTGATTTATCTCCTGTAGGTCACGCTGATTCTCCGTTCATCCTTCTGTCATGGTGTGGTGCACATACCTCGCCACATACTTCATTATACCAATCTCTTGTACCTTGATTGGGTCTACCTCCTCATCATCTTCTTACTCGTCCTCAGTGTTCTCAATGTTTATAGACTCAATGTTCACATTTATATTTTCAATAACCCGACTTTGGTTATCGTCCTCTTCGACGAAAGGCCTAAAACTTAAAATTTCATGCATTTGATTAATTCTGTTTTTCAGGTTAGTACTACTAATTATATATATATGCTCTTTATAGATTTCTCTCATTTTAAAGTTTTATAATTCACATATTCGTAACTCGAGATATTATTACCAGTCAATTCAGTTGTTAGGGGTACATTCTGTCACAACCGGCACCAAATCAGGTTAGCATCTGCCATCTAGATAATAGTAATTAATGTTAAAACAAAATGATTAACAAGTTCATAATGATTTTCCTTACAAACAAAAACAATTTCATCGGTGTGATCCGATGAAACGACAAAGAAATTAATATGTTCAAATTACAATGTGATAAAATAAATTAACTAAGTTGCATGATTTAATTAAGATTAGTGACATTCATTATGCATTAACAACTTTTATAACTTTAATTATGCAAGACGAAACAATGTTATTAAACTAGTGTATTAAATCCAACAAGTATTTAAATAAATACATAAAAATGTAAATACGCTAGACATACATTGTAAGTACTTTTATAAAAAAAGAGTAAAAATCCTCTCTTTTAAACCCTATGGTCGGCCACCCTCTTGTAGTACACACACCCATTGACTTTCAACTTTTATATTTTATTGAGAAATCCTTGCACCATCTAAATCAACTTTTCATCTTTTTCACCATGCTTGGTAAAACTTGCACTCAACCTTCACCTTTTCGTCATTGCAAGACCACTTTTCTCATCTATAAATAAAGAGAATTCTCTCATTCATTTCCACAAATTACAACTAGTAAAATCCTCCTTCTTGCTCTCTCTAAATCCGGACACAACACACACACCACAACACTTCAAAATTTTTCTTTGTTCTTCAAGTGTTTAAGGGTGCTTTTGGGAAACAAAAATCCAAGATCACTTCACCTACACAAATACTTTTCTTCCTTCACCAAGGTAAACAGAACCTATCATATTTACTTATTTTATTTATGTAAATTATATGTCTTGCAAAATAGAAAATCACCAACAACAAGTTTCATAAAAAAACTAAGTTCATAAACAAGTAGTTTTTACTTGAAAGTTTGATCTAAAAATGTGGTTATAAATGTATGAACACAAAATGTAGGCATAAATATTTTGAAAACAAGGTTTATTGATCTGTTTCATGACCTTTATACGTGTTGTTTGTGAATAAACAACAAGAATCATAAGTTGTTCAAGGTTGTAAAATTCAGATTTTCTGGCAGAAACATTACATCAACTTTGAAAAATTGTAACTAACTCAAAACATAACAAAATGAGGTGACTTTTTCCCATAATTTAGATCTATGTCTTTGTAGGTCCCAAAAGGTTTTCCTAGGATGTTGCTCTATGCTGTAGAGGGGGGGGGGGGGGGGGGGGCGGTGAATACATCTATTTAAAACCCAACACACTTTTCTCAATGTTTGTGTATATTATCAACAAGTGTTAGTTAAAAACAAGCCTGAACCGCAGATAGGTTCAAGATGAGATGACAGAAATAATAGATGTTTAACTAATCTAAGACACACTGAGACTAGATACAATAAATACACTCACTAAGATGAACTCACTATTTACAAGACAGACAGATGGACAACTTGAATAAGAACAGCTTGGACACACGTTACTGTTTTATTCAAGCACACTTGCATGCATGAAAACACACTTCTTTCAACGATCTGAATATCACACTCATGGTTATCTCACATTCCTTAGAAGCTTCCTTTTATACTCTCACTGATAATCTCAGTGAAGCTTCCTCATTGGACATTGAAGAATCTTTGTCTTTTTCATTTTGTCTCTGTTGTACAAGGCTTTAATTAAAAGAGGAATGTCAACTTTAAACCTTTCATCTTATGTTAAGGCCATTTTGATATAAGAAATGGTCTGTCACCCACTTCAAATATCCACTTTGTGTTCATGTAACAGAACACCGTAGGCAGTCTCTGCAGCTTCTGTTTTTCCACTTTGTCTTCGACTTTGTAAACTGATCTTGTAGTCCAAAATAATACATGAGGACATGGAAACATATTTCATAAAGTGTTTAGCCTGTTCACAAAGAACAGAACACTTAGAATTTGTCCAAGCTGCTCAACAGTTAGAGCAGCGTAGACAGTTTACGTCCAGCCTGTTCAACAGAATAGGACAGCTTCGGCAATCTGCCTTAGTTGCAACAAATGCAACAGGGTAAACAACTTTGACTAATATTGCAAATCACTTATCATGTTTCAATAAGGCATTAACAGACCTTAAATTATACCTTTAAGTCTATCAAACAGGTTTGATTAATAATCTCCCCCCTAAGATGTAGAACAGGTTTGACTGAGGCCTTTTTGTGCCTAACAATCTCCCCCTATTTGCAATAATCAGCCCAAGCTTGTTCTATCAATAATCACTATATATTTTTATTGTACACATTGCTGACATGAAATTACAACATTGAAGTAAAGTAAAGGATCAGTTTATATATACTGATTTTGATTACAAACAACACATGTTCTTACAAGAGTACAACTAATGTACTAACGTAGATTGCAACTGATGTAATAAGAAAATTACAACTAATGTAATAAAGTACAACTTATGTACAAGGAATAGTTTCAACAAATTTTGGACTGTTGATAGTGGAGCAGATAATGGTAAGCCTGTCCAACTTATGGACATCTTCCATTCTTCATCTACTCAGCAGTAGATGGACCTCCAAACTGTTGTGGTTCTTTTTCGAACATTTGTTCAAAATGCTCTCTGGTTTCTTAAATTTCCTCCATTTCATTTCTAAGGAACATGAAGTTAGGATGTTGAAGCTCTCCTTTCTCATGGAACCCTTTAAGCTGTTCCCAGATAGCTGCTCTCCATCTTGAAGATTGTTTGAAGGAGTTGGCAAGTCTAAAAGCTATAAGTTGCTTAAGACCAAACTTATGCAAATTAGATGCTCTCTGGAAACATGTTATCCTTCTTAGGGGATCTACAAAAAATACCCCAAACTCAGGTTCCTCTATAAACTTGTCTTCCTCATGTTCCACTCCCCTAGGCAGGCTGTGATTTACTCCCTTGATCTCAACAACTAATATACGTTGATCAAGCATAATCAAGAGTTCTTCCAGCTCGGTATCCTTCCTCATTCTCCTGGCCTTTATCTTGGGTTCAACCACTTGAGGTACCCTTGATTTGTTCTTCTGAGATCAGGCCAAGATTCTTAACTCTTTCCATTAAAGTTTTGACGTATGCCCTGATAGTCTTAGCAGTTTCAGACTTAGACTAACTCAGGGCAACTGCCAGTTCCACCCATTCTCTGTACCCCATTTGAGCAACATCAGTGTTTTCATATGCTTCAAGTTCTGGACCTTTAGCACCTAACCTGGTTATCTTGATTTTCCACTATTTGTCTTTCTTTGAAATGGGGACAGCTTTGACAATTCTTTCCTTAGCAAGCCTTCTATTGGCAACATCAAAGAATTTCTTCCTTGCCAAGTTGTCAAAGTGAAATTGTGCTCTTGCTGAGGAGGATGCTGACTTTGATTTGATCATAGAGACCTGAGCACCCTTCTCTTTCTCTCCTTCTTTCTCAGCCACTGTCTCATTGGCATCCTCTAGCAGTTTCCTTTGAACATCCAAGGAAGGCATTTTATCTTTTCTTGCCTCCTTGTAGGCAAAGGCCTTTGCAGCTTTAGTAGACGCTTCTTCTCTCTTTAGCCTTTCAATGGATCAAAGCTGCTCTTCTTTGAAATCATAATATGTCTCCATAGTAAGACCATTTCTTTGGCCCGAGCTTTGTCAAATTTTAGTTAAGCAACTTTGAGATAGTCAGGGTCCACTGAGGCTTTCCTCTTTCCTTTAGCTGTTGTGGTTATTAAAGCTTCAGGTTCCTCTTCTTCTTCTTCATCAGTTTCCTCCAAGATCAGATATCTCCTTCTGCTTGGCCTGTCCCTAGGAATAGATTCCTCTCCCTTAGACGGTGCAGGGTTTGGAAATCCAGCCTGAATAGGATGAGCAGCTTCAGTTGTTTTGAAGACATCTATCATAGGACTTGTTTGGGAAAGACCTGCTGCTTGTCCCATGGATGCTGATTTCTCCTTAGAGGGAGATGAAGATTTCTCCCCCTTAGACTTGGTATTTGAGGCAGATATCTTCTCCCTCTTTGAAGGAGATGGAACAGAGCCTTCAACAATGGGTCTGCCTGAAGAAATGAATTCAGCAGGCTGGGCAGCAGGTTTGGCAGCAGGTTTGGAACCAACAAAGCTATGTACTAAGAAAGACAAGTTTCCTTAACCTCTGGAAGTTGGGTAAAACAGGTTTAAAGAGAGGCAGAGTGGGAAGTAGCAAAAGATGACAGCTGAGCAATAGATTCTTTTGTCAGAAGCAGTGAACAACAAATTTTGAAGTTGTGCAAGATTTAGTTCAAGAGAATCTTACATATCATTGAGGTTTGATGACACAGATTTGGACAGAGAGAGCACTAAAGTGTTCAAGCTGGCCAAAGTGGAAGGGAGAGTGTTTGGGCAGGTGTCAAGGAGAGCTAACATTTGTTGAGAAACAGCTACCATGGAGGAAACAGAGTCCTGTTGGGTAGAAAGAATTATGGAGAGGGTGGAGGAGAGTGTTTGCAGCTGTGTAGTGAGTGCAAGCAGCTGAGAGGATAAATTAGCTTGGGGAACAGGTGTTGGAAAAGAAGTCCTGAATGAATCAAGGAATCCCTTAAGCTGAGTAGACACAGAGTCTGAGATGATAGAAGGTAAGGAGGTCATTGAGGTTTCCAAGGAAACAACTTTGTTGGTCAGCAAAGTTAGCTGATCCATCAAAGGAAGATCTTTCGGGGATGGAGGAGTATGTGTGGATTGTTTGGATTGGGTAGATGGTGAAGAATGTGAATGTGATGGGGAAGAGGCAGGGGTTTGTGGATTGGTGGGGGAAGGCAGGGAGACTTTGGAGAGTAATTCCATAGCCTGGGCATATGTGAGATGGCCCAGCTTGGAGGGGTCAATGGAACCTTCAGCAGTGGCTATATCTGCATCATGAGGTGAAGTGGTAGGAGTTGGTGGCCTTTCAGATGCTGCTTGTGTTGTAGCACCTTCATTAAGACCTAGGGTGGTTCCCTCAGCACCTTGGTTTACAGGCACCTCTTCATGGGGAGAGGGGATGTGCATTTCAATATCATCAGTGGTGAAACCTAATGATGGAATGTGCACTTGGAAAGCAGCCTCACCAGAGGGATGGTCCAATCCCTCAGGTTCATCAGCTTGGGATGAGAGTCCTTCAACAGTTGTTATGTGTACAGCAGCTGCATCAGCAGGAGCGGAAGTTTGAGGCATATCTATTGGATGGTCTGTTCTAGCAGCTTTGGCACCTCGTGCAGACTCAGATGGTGTAAGAGAATTACGAGGTGGAGACTGTGTGGACTTAGTACGGAGTGGAGTGGACTCCTGTCTTTCAATACCCTCAGCTTGTTGGGAGACTGGGATAGTGGATGTGGTAGTCTCCTTTTGTACAACCGGTTCCTGTTGGGGGGAACTAGAGGGTCTTGGCCGACTCTGGGTTGACTCTTGTTGGAGTGAAACCTGCTCCAAATGTGCTAAACTTTCTCCCAAAATAGGAGAAGCAGCAGGAGTTGCTTCTTTGTCAACTGACTCCTTTTGAGAGGGGTCAGAGGGGCTAGTATGGGATGATGGTTTCTTCCTAGCTAGAGAGTTTCTCCTTAAGTATCGAGACATGGTGGGGGATTGAGGATAAGTAGCAGGAATTTGTGTTTGGACTGGTGGTGAGACTGGGTCAGAAACAGGAGGGTTAGCCTGTTCCATGGTCTCAGGTGCCACAGAGGCACCAACCACAAAGGCTTCAGGTTCAACAAATGAACCATGGTGAGAAGTCTGCTCCCCCTCAGCCACTGAGGATGATGGGGCAGACTTAAACTTAAATGTTTTAGCCTTCTTGTGGACAGGCTCAGCGTCAGTCGATTCCAGGCCCCTTTTCAGCACCTTGGGCCTTGATTTGGATTTTCTCTTGGGAGTAGCCACTGGATCCACCTTCACAGTATAGGGTTTTTCCACCAAACCAAGTAACCTCGTCATTGGAGTAGATAGAGGAGGCTCATTGTTGAGTACTAGAGTATAAAAGACTCTATTCCCAACGACAGGGAATGCAGCAGTAGTTAACAAGGGTTGAGAGGTTTAGAGATGCTCACAATAGACATGTTTGAAGATGAGGCTTAGAAACCTTGGGTATCTAACAGCAGCAGGGTGATGTTCTTGTTGCACCAAGTTCCTCATATTCACAAAAATCCATCTGGCCATGTTCAGTGTAGTCCAATGCACAAACTACAGGACTATGGGAATTTCATCCCTGCTAAGCTGGTCAAAAGAACCAACTTTGCAGCCAAAAGACATAACCACTGAGTCAAATAAGAAAGTGTAAGTGGGTGATAAATCCCTTCTGAACAATGTAGCTCCAACTTTGGGTTCTGCTACGCCACAGAAGCGCAGCAGATTGCCCATTTGATCATACTCAGTCTGTGGTTTATCATAAGTTTCAACAACAGGAAGATGAAGAACTTCCCTGAGAAGAGCAGTGGTTATCTAAATGGTTTGAGACCCATTAAGGATGGTTCCCCTGATGGTTTTGGTTGATGGATCATAAGCACAGGTGTACCAAAACTCATACACCATCTCCTTGTACAGGACACAAGGATAGGCAGTCATAGCATAATCCAGGGGGGTGAACTTGCAGAAACTCCACCATTTTTTCATAACCCTTTCCCACGTAGTTTTTGGGAATGGTTAGGTTGGATATATAATTAGTGGGTATCAGAGTGAGCATCATGGTAA
This sequence comes from Centrapalus pauciflorus, assembly GCA_020465985.1. Classification (NCBI taxonomy): domain Eukaryota; kingdom Viridiplantae; phylum Streptophyta; class Magnoliopsida; order Asterales; family Asteraceae; genus Centrapalus; species Centrapalus pauciflorus. Next base: position 137,806 of record JAANYP010001689.1, read on the forward strand.
CTGAGGGATGCTTTTCGACGTCATCAGCAATAAAAACTGGAAGCAGGGGGTTGTTTTGGCGAGCCATTTGGAATGTAGTAAGAGGAGTGATGCTTGACACTTAGTCGATTTAGGGTTTTAAGGTAGTTATGGAAGCAGTAGAGAAGAAGAAGATGATGAAATAGTGATGCAGGTATATATAGAATTTGATTGTGAGTGATTTTAAATGTTCATTAGTGGAAAACAAAACGGTCTGCCATGTCAGAACGGTTGTCAGACCATTTGACCTTCTTTAACTACTAACACACGTTAACAAACATTATCCGCAGGTAACTAAGTTAAATAAATACATAAATTAAGTAACTTAATTATGAAGAAAGGTAATTAAAAGTGATGTTCCAAGCTGTTGTTCAAACCTGTGATGAGCAAGTTTCATCATAAGCTGATCATCCCCAAAGCTGTTCATTTAACCTGTTCGGCTAGATGAGAACAAATTTTTGTTCACTAGCTGATCAGGTTACAAAACAATGTCTTGCATGACAGGTTGAGAGAGTGAGCAGGTTAAAGGTTTGTACAACAGAACATGTTGGGATCAAAACATATTTTTTCAAGCCTGTAATACGTCCACGCTATCCAAGTTTTCATAAATTGGCTAAGTACTATACAAGTAGAGCCTATTCTGTCCAAGCTGTTCTGAGAAATCTGAATAGTTTGAACATGCGATCTTTTAGAGCATCAATGACACTTAGTCACTTTTATTTAACATGCCCAGCTTGCTTCCAAGGTAATTAAACCTATTTTCATCAAGTTTGGTGAAAATGTCTGCAAGTTGTTCATCTGTGGAAATAAAACTTACCTCCACATTGCCTTTTTGTATGTGATCTCTGATGAAGTGATGTCTGACTTCTATATGCTTTGTTCTTGAATGAAAGACTGGATTGTTGGAAATAGCAATGGCACTTGTATTATCACACAAAATAGGAGTTTTCCTATATACAAGTCCAAAATCCTCCAGCTGATGCTGCATCCATAGAATCTGCCCACAGCAGCTTCAAGCAGCAATGTACTCGACTTCAGCTTCAGCAGTAGAAGTAGAAACTGAGTTCTACTTCTTGCTACACCAACTGATCAACTTTCCACCAAGGAGTTGACATCCACCTGTTGTTCTTTTCCTGTCCAGTCAGCATCCTGCAAAGTCAGAATCTGAATAACCAATTATTCAAGGTTGGAGTCTTTGGGATACCAAAGACCCAAACCTGGTGTACCCTTTAGGTATCTGAAGATTCTTTTTACGGCAGTTAGATGTGATTCCTTAGGAACAGTTTGAACCTAGCACATAAACAGGTAGCAAACATGATATCTGGTCTACTAGCATTTAAATAAAGCAAGCTCCCAATCATGCCTCTGTAAGCTGTTACTAAAACAGCTTTGCCATTAGCATCAGCATCCAATTTTATAGTGGTTGCCATTCGGGTTTTGATGGGAGATCTTTGATAATATTTAAACTTTTTCAATAGATCTAAAGTATACTTCATTTGATTAATAAAAATTCCATTTGAGGTTTGTTTAACCTGTAATCCTAGAAAGAAAGTAAGTTCACCCATAATACTCATCATAGTCTATCCCTTGTTCTTGTCTATAGCCCTGAGCAACCAATCTTTCCTTATTTCTAATGACATGACCTTGCTCATCCATCTTATTTCTGAAAATCCATTTGGTGCCAATTATTGTTTTACCATTAGGAACAGGGAACAACTTCCATACTTTATTTCTTTCAAACTGATTGAGCTCTTCTTGCATGGCAGTGATCCAATTGCCATCTTTTAAAGCATCATCCACTTTCTTTGGCTCTATCAGGAACACAAAGCTAGAAAACATACAAAAGTTTCCTAAGCTGTCCCATCTTGTTTGTACCCCATTGTTGATGTCACCAATTATCTGATCATTGGGGTGACACCTGATCCACTTAGGATCATGTCTCAATGAAGATTCTCCTATATCATTTTCATCTTCATCAGGTCTTGCAGAACAACTTTCAAGATTTTCAGACACACTGTTATCTTGAGCTTGTTCACCTGTTGAACATGAATCTCTATTGTTGAACACATCAGTAGAAGATCCAGGGAAATCAGCATTGATTGGTTCTGGACATGATGTATTAATTATTTCAGTACACTTACTCACACAGGGTGTATCAACATAGTCATCATCATGTCCGTTGTGATTAACAGGTTCCATTCTGGGCGATGTGGAAGCTTTTAAGTCCTTTTCTTCATTGATGGAATGCATGAGATCATCAAAGTTGAATTCTCCCAAAACATATTCAGGAACAGCTATGGTGGGGGCAATCCTAGACTCCTCAAAGGTGACATTGATAGATTCATCTATCACCTTTCTTTTGTAGTAGTATACTTTGTAGGCTTTAGAGATAGCAGAATATCCAACAAACACACCTTCATCAGCTTTGGCTTCAAATTTTTCCAGTTGGTTCCTCTGATTCAGAATGAAGCAGGGACATCCAAACACATGGAAATAATTAATATTTGGCCTCCTCCTTTTAATTAACTCACAGGGAGTCTTGTTGAAACTCTTCACCACTAAGAATCTGTTTTGAGTGAAGCACGCAATGTTGACAGCTTCAGCCCAAAATGATGATGGCAAACCTGATGCACACAACATGGTTCTAGCAGCTTCAATGAGAGTTCTGTTTCTCCTTTCAGCAACTCCATTTTGTTGTGAGTTCTTACAGATTAAAAGTTTTTTGAGATCCCTCTTTATTCACAGAAGTCCTCAAGAGTACTGTTTCTGAATTTGATACCATGGTCACTTCTAAGCTGCTTAACTTGAGCAGAGTTCAACACTTCCATCTTTTTGATAAATCCAATAATTTCTCTAGCAGCCTCTCCTTTGGTCTTCAGAAAGATCACTCATGTAAACCTGGAGAACTCATCAACCATTACTAGAGTGTATCTTCTACCTCCTAGACTTGGGACACTGATAGGTCCAAACAAGTCCATGTGGATTAAGAAGAGAGGAGTATCAATCTAAAAATGTTATGCTTGGATTTAAAAGATGTTTTTCTCTGCTTGCCTTTCTCACAAGAGTTTGTCCTTATCAAAGGTTATAGAAGGCAAACCTGTTACCCACTCTTTCTTACAGAGTTTGTTGATATTCTTGAAGTTCAGGTGTGATATCCTTTTGTGCCATAACCAAGTTAAATCTGCATTGCTTCTTGAGATAAAGCAGGTTTCAGCTGTGGGATCATCAGATTTCATGTCCACAACATATACACCTTTCTTTCTTTGTGCACACAACACAACTTTGCCTTGGGAATCTAATATGTACCCCAGGTGCTCATCAAATTTAACCTTGTAGCGAGCATCACACAGTTGACTTATGCTTACAAGATTGTGTTTTAGCCCAGACACATAGGCTACTCTTTTGAATATAGCAGCACCAGCTTGAAGGGTTCCATATCCCTCTGTGGATCCCTGAACATTATCACTTAAGGTGACTTTTTACCTTTTTTCAGGACTGGGATCACTCAGCAAGTCCTTGCAACCTATCATGTGGCCTGAGCAGCCATTGTCCAAGTACCAAACCTGGGATGGTTGTTTAACCTGCAGTGTGTGATGGAAAAATATTAGTTATTTTTAGGGGAACTCATCGTAGGGATGTGTAGGTCACAAAAGGTTTCCCTAGAGTATTGTTCTAAGCTGTAGAAGGGGGGGGGGGGGGAATACAACTAATTAAAACTCAACACTCTTTTCTCAATGTTTGTGTATAATATTAACAAGTGTTAATTACAAACAAACTTGACTGCGGAAAGGTTCAAGCTGAGATGACAGCTACAATAGATGTTCAACTAATCTAAGAGACACTCAAACTAGATACAATGAATACACTCACTTAGATGAACTCACTGATTTTACAAGACACAGATTCACAGCTTGAATATGAGCAGCTTAGACACGTTACTGTTCTATTCAAGCAGACTTGCATGCATGGAATAACACACTTCAATGCACGATATGAATTTCTCACTCTTGGTTCTCACAATCCTTAGAAGCTTCCATTTATACTCTCACTGAGAATCTCAGTGAAGCTTCTTCATTGGACGATGAGATTGTGGGATGATTTTCCAAAAAGACAAAACAACTTTTCTGCACATTCTGAAAAAGCAGACTTGTCTTCATGTAGCAGAATCTTCGTCTTTTTCATTTTGTCTTTGTTGCATAAACCTTTAACCAAAAGACGAATGTCAACATTGCATCTTTCTTCTTTTGTTAAGGCCATTTTGATATAAGAAATGGTCTGTCACCCATCTTAAATATCCTTTTGTCTTCATGTAACAGAACATCGTAGGCAGGCTTTTGCAGTTACTGTTTTCCACTTTGTCTTCGACTTTTAAACTGATCTTGTAGCAAAAAACAATACATGAGGACTTGGAAACATATTCCATAAAGTGTTTAGCCTGTTCACAAAGAACAGGTTCTGTTCACAAAGAACTAAACACTTAGAATCTGTCCAAGCTGCTCAACAGAACAGAGCAGCGTAGACTAGGGGTGTGCAAAATAACCGTACCCGAATAACCCACCCGAAACGAACCTTATTCGGGTTAAATGAATCGGGTTATTCGGTTTTCGGGTTGGTTAATCGGGTTAAATGGTACCCATATAAGGTATTCAGTTCGGGGATCGGGTGAGAAGAAAATTTTTCGGGTCACCCAAATAACCCGAATAACCCATATAGTTTTTTTAAAACATACCCCCATATCCACAGTTTCCTTCCCCTTCCCCTTCCCCCTCCCTATCCTTAGGTTTTATTTCTTTTTTACAGAGCCGCAATCTCGATCTCCTTCTGTCTTCCCGGGTTCCCTTTCCCCTTCCCCGTCGATCTCCATGACGAGTAGCGATGATCCCCGCCGTCAATCTCCACGGCGACCATCCCTCTTCTGCCGTCGACCACCAATCTTCCATGTTTGATCTTTTCCACGTTCGATTTCGTACCGTCGACCACCACTCTTCACGGCGACCATTAAAGGTAGGGAGTATTAAGCTTCTTGTCTAGGGTGCTGAATGTTTAGATTTACCTATAGATTTGGATTAATTAGATAAAATCACTTAGGATTTCGGAGAACCTTACTTGCCGTCGACCACCACTCTTCCACGGCTAACTTCTGCCATACATCCAACACTTTCATGCCTTATCCTGAACAACCATAAATACAATTCTTCTTATATTCAAATGGGTGTCTAGTAATGATAATGAGATTTGGTTGAAGTATATAGCTATACTGATGAAACAACCCTCATTGCATGTTCGTTTAACCCATTTAACCCTCTTTATAGCGGATTTCATTTTTAACACTAAAAACAGTTAACCCGTTTAACCCAAACCGAGTAACCCGATACCCATTTAACCCGAAACCGATTAACCCGATCCCTTATTTGGTTCGGGTTCGGGTTATTACCCCATACTCTCAAACCCGAACCGAATAACCCGAAACCCGTTTAACCCGCCCGAATAACACCCCTAGCGTAGACAGTTTATGTCCAGCCTGTTCAGCAGACAGAACAGTTTGAACAATCTGTCTTCCTTGCAACGAATGCAACAGGGTAAACAGCTTTGCCTCATATTGCAAATCACTTTTCAGGTTTCAATAAGGCATAAATAGGCCTTAATTATACCTTCAAGTGCCTCAAACAGGTTTTATTAAAAATCTCCCCCTAAGATGTAGTGCAGGTTTGACTGAGGCCTTTTTGTGCCTAACAGGATGACTTCTCCTTCTTGATCAACATTTGTTGATGGACCAGTAAGATCAACACTAATATTTCCTATTTGGATTGTATTAGCCTGGATACTATCCTCATTGACCATGTTACTTCCAACACTGCTCGTTTTTGCAATGTTGGAACTAGCAGTGTCAGCAGGCCTCATGTCCTCAGTTTCAGGACAGTCTTTGGCCATATGTGTCTTATTTCCACATTTATAGCAATTTCTATTTTTAGACTTTTTGGAAGAAGAACTTCCAGAAACACATTCTGGAACATTTTTGTTGAACTTCTCAACAGGTTTAGCAAACTTATTACTATTTTTAGAAGAGTCAACAGTTTGAGTGGAAGGCACAATCGCAACAGCTTTACCTGTATCCTCTTTCCTCTTTTTGGGAGGGCAGAGATCAAATACAGGAAGTTTGATTGGCTTTTGACCTTCCACAGGTTTGGGAACTTATTCCCAACTTTCTCAGGGTGAGCAATGACCTTGCCTTTGCCCTTACTGAGATGTGATGGATGTTGCCTATCAATATAATCACTGCTTTTGGTTTTGGAAGACTTACCTTCATATATAACCAATTTTTCACTATGATTTGAAAACTTATTCAAAATCACAACATATTTACTTTCAACATGAGATTTACCCCTGTTGAAAGCAGGTTGTTTACCTTTTGAAAACTTTTTCTCAAAATTCTCAGCATCAAAAGGATTAACAGGTTTCTTACCATCAGCTTTAGATCCAGAACCTGTTTTGTTGACAGGTTTAGTGTCCAAAGCTGCAGTTTGAACTTGTTTTCCCTTCTTTTGTTTGTGTGACATATTTGAGCACTTAGCAGACTGATTTGATGGAGAACACATTCCATCATCAGTTTTTAGAACTTTTTCACGTCAGTGTTTTGAGGCCGGACAAACCTATTTGTTGAGACTAGCTTACCATTTACTTTCTGAATGAAAGTACTTGGAAGCTCACCAAGAGTAGATAAGTCTTCTTCCAGATTATTTATCTTAACAATTGAAGCTGTTGTATCAAGATCCCCTCCAAGATAGGCTTGGATTTGAGCAGGGATCTATTGAAAGATACAATGATTGACTTTTTGTGCAGATTGGCACCAAGAGTCAACAATCTTTTGAAGCTTGGCATGCTTTGTGTCTGTCTCTCTCTTTTCTTCTAATAAAATGGAATTGATGTGTTTCAATTCATCAAGTTCAGTTTCCAACATATGGAAGCTATCCAGTTTACTAGTTTTTATTTCAAGATCAGTTTATAACTTGGAGATTTCAGACAATAAAGCATCATGCTTCTCAATAGCAGCTTTTAAATCAACAAGTAAATATTCAAACATTTTAACTTTTTCATCAGAACTGTAATCCATAAAATTTTATACCTTATACATCATTGTTCGGTTCCAGTTCTCCAAGCTACTAAGAGCCTCAGCTTAAGTCAGGTCCTGTTTGAAATTGCTTGTTAATGGGACATCAATGTTGGCCATTAGACAATTGTTATCTTCTTCATCTGATGATGAGTCAGATTCCTCCCAGTCACATGTCTCAGCCATGAGTCTCTTTTGCTTGTTGGAAGCCACTGAGTCTTCCAACTTTCGCAGCTTAGCCATGGGCATTAGGTACTTAACCCTGTAGTCATCGTTCTTATTTTTCTTGTATGGTTTGGATGTTGAGCCAACAGCTTTAGACACACAGTCAACAACTATATGGTCTGTTTTGCCACATTTAAAGCACTCAGCCATAATTTTGTCAAATACTTTCTTTTTTCATAGCACCTGACTTCTTTTGCAGCATCTTTCCACCAAACCTCTTCTTATTGAATTTTTTGACAAGTATGACAATCATTTGCTCATCATCAAATTCAGTGAGATCTTCACCGTCTTCTTCCTCAGACAATTCTTCCATTTCATCATCATCCTGTTGATCAGGTTGTCTCACGCTGGCCACTAAGGCAGCACCTCTTTTGGATATCTCCAAGGCATTTCTTTTCTGTTGAATTGATTGTTCATAATTTAGTAAGGACGCATACAGATTTACAAGATCCATACCTTTGATGGTGCCTGAGTTTCTTAGGATAGTAGAAAAGTAATTCCATTCCTCAGGCAGGATGTCCAAAAACTTGTTTTCCAGAGTTAAGCTGTCCTTGGTGATCCCAACAACTTTGAGATCAATGATTAGAGCAGTGAATCTGGTATAAGTTTCAATGAGAGACTCCTTTGGCTTTCCAAAGAAGAGTTCATACTGCCTAACAAGATTGTTGATCCTGTTATCCAGTGTGATAGTGGGACCATCATACACGGTACACAAAGTATCCCACATCTCCTTTGCAGTCTTCATTTTCTCAACCTGTTTGAAATCATCAGGAAGAGGAATAACCAGGTTCTTCCAGGCCTTTGCATCAAGAGCAACCAGCCTTTTGTCTTCATCAGACCATTGAGCTTTTGCCTTTTCAAAGGTCCTGATTTCAGGAACAGCTCCTTCAGCAGCAGAAGTTATAGTAGTAACAGAAGTTGGCACATAGGGACCTTCAATTACTATCTCTGGTAGGTGTACATCCAGAAACAACAGATGTTTAACTAATCTAAGACACACTCAGACTAGATACAATGAATACACTCACTAAGATGAACTCACTGTTTACAAGACAAATAGATGGGCAACTTGAATAAGAACAGCTTGGACACACGTTACCATTTTATTCAAGCAGACTTGCATGCATGAAAACACACTTCTTTGCAGGTTCTGAATATCACACTCATGGTTATCTCACATTCCTTAGAAGTTTCCTTTTATACTCTCACTGAGAATCTCAGTGAAGCTTCCTCATTGGACATGGAGATAGTGGGATGTCTTTCCAAAAAGACAAAACAACTTTTCTGCACGTTCTGACAAAGCAGAATTGTCTTTACATTGCAGAATCTTTGTCTTTTCCTTTTTGTCTCTGTTGTAGAAGGCTTTAACTAAAAGAGGAGTGAGAACTTTAAACCTTTCATCTTCTGTTAAGGCCATTTTGATATAAGAAATGGTCTGTCACCCATTTCAAATATCCACTTTGTCTTCATGTAACAGAACAGCGTAGGCAGTCTTTGCAGCTTCTGTTTTTCTACTTTGTCTTCGACTTTGTAAACTGATCTTGTAGTCCAAAACAATACATGAGGACATGGAAAGATATTCCATAAAGTGTTTAGCCTGTTCACGAAGAACATGTTCTGTTCACAAAGAACAGAACACTTAGAATTTGTCCAAGCTGCTCAACAGGTTAGAGCAGCATAGACAGTTTATGTCCAACTGTTCAACAGAATAGAACAGCTTGGGCAATCTGCCTTAGTTGCAACAAATGCAACATGGTAAACAGCTTTGACTAATATTGCAAATCACTTATCAGGTTTCAATAAGGCATTAATAGGCCTTAAATTATACCTTTAAGTGCATTAAACAGGTTTGATTAATAATCTCCCTCAAAGATGTAGAATAGGTTTGACTGTGACCTTTTTGTGCCTAACAGTCTTAACTAAAGATCTGGAAATTTTCGTAATTTAGTTCGGAGTTGTGAACCCCCAAATACTGTTTGCAAACCGAAAGGTCTAACAACTCATTTGTTGCTTACATATGAGTGTTAGCGGATTATTTCCCTAACCTAAACACCTAGAAAATGACCGTTTTTATCTTAAAAATTCTTTAGATATAGTAGTTTTGTGATTAAAAAGATCAAAGCCTAAATCGTTTTGAGGTGAAAATACATGCTCAAATTTTTCTATGGACACAAGTACTTAAATCATTTTATGTATTACATAAGGTTATACTTCACCATCGCCCTCAATCATGAACCGTTAATTACATCATAAATGTGAATATTATGGATAGATCTATTTGGGTTGACGCCCCCATCTGAGTTGATCGCGCCAATTGTAAACGGATGCATAATCATTTGACATTTCTTGGTATTATGGTGTTGGGTACCACATAGGGCAATCAAAAGTTAAGTTTTGGGGTCATGAGACTTATGGTAAAACTTAAATTATTTTATTCGTTTATGTTTATAAACAAAATGAAATTTTGTGATTTCCATACGTGGTCTATATTTATCGTGTAAACCTATGAGCTCACCAACATTATGTTGACGTATTTAGCATATTATTCTCAGTACCATAAGGGCTATATTCTGCATTCACGGCTAATTGTTGAGATTTTACAAGCTTTTGGAAGGCATTTTGCCTGGCGGAAAAGCTACATCTAGTACCGGACCAATGATTTGGGCGATACGCCCCAGGTTCTACTTCAAATGACTTGGGATTTATTTAGATAACTAGAATATATTTTTATCATCATTTCCGACTCAGAGGACGAGTACTCACCCATTGACCAAGGAAGCCAAGATGATACGGAGGTATACTTTGGTTCGTAGACCCACAACGACCCGATCAATTACGAGGAAGAAGACCCAACAGAGTACGAGGAGGGTCGCTCCAGCCTAGCAGCCCAAATCACCCCACGACCACAACGCATTCCATCCTACAAACCTGTCCAAAACCACCCTAATGGACCTTTGAGAATGTACACCCCTAGAATGAGGTTGCTACCAGTGCAACGGTAATCCATCCCTGTACCCGCCCTTGAGCCAAGCCCTCCGCAACGACGACGGGTAATGCAAGGCAGTGGGGGTGGATGTCACATACCCTCCGGGAGTGGAGGAATGAGGAGGGAATCTCGAGTCTTCGAGGTCGGAGAACCATCTTCCCCACAAGTGTAGATGCTTACATAGGAACGTACTCAGCTTACGGTGCCTTTGTTAGTGGCGAGGGGCGTCAGACACGACCTTCGATTCCTACAAATACACCAGGAGGTCAGGGAAATATCAGCAAGGCTTGAGCAGGAGGCAATGCAAAACACCAACATATACTCGGCAAACCAAAATATTCAGGCAATCCAACAAGACGGGATCAATAAATTGCGACAACGCCTAGCAGAGTGCGAAGCCCGCAATGTAGAGCTAACCCAACGACTCAATGCACTGGAGTACGGGGAAACCCTGGAGGCATCTCATAATTAGTGCCTCCTCTATCATTTTGTTGTATTTCTCTAGAGTTTGCTATTTAATGTATAGTTACGTAAGGCGTGAAAATTATCAGGAAAACCTCGACCATATCGTGTATAAAAATATGTATCAAGCACTTATAATGGATGAATTAAGTTTTAACTATAACTTTGTACATGATGATATGTATTATGATTATTTTCCTTAGTAATTTCAAACTCATAGACTTATCCTCTTACACCATGTTAATTTTTTTTAAACTTTAAGATCATGGCACCAAGGAGAATGAGCGCGGCAGAAATCGAACAACTCGTAGTCGCCACCTTCGAAAGCAATCGAAACAATGGTTCTGGAAGCAGTTGGGTAGCGGGAGGAGTGTAAAACACCTAAGGGGTAGTAGCATCATGTAACGACCTAAACTTTAATCAATGACAATTAATCAAAAGCTTAACGTTAATTAATCAAGTCAAATGGAATTTACTCTAAATGAATTAAAATATTAATTTAATGTAAGTAATAAAGAGTCATAATTATGTCAAATGAATTAAATCATTAGTTTGCTACATGGATTTAAAAGAAATGAAAGAAAAGAAACTTATGTTGTGAATTTGTGACAAATAAAACTTGAGATTATGTAAATGATTATGTATTGGAGATGCTAAATGAAAGAAAGGTAAATTAGAAGGGATAAATGTCAACCTAGACAAAATTATTCAATTATAAGTGTGTATCTGCCTCATTTTTCATAAAAAGGGAGAAATTGAAATTTTCTCCTTCTCACTCAAGAAACCCCACGGCTTCTTCTTCTTCTCAGTAGAGTTTTCTATCAAGTCTTCATCAAAGAACTTCATAATTTCTAGAATTAAGTCAAGATTAAGACAAAGAAATCATCAAAGCAAACAACAACATCAAGATTCAAGCTAAATCTACAAATTTATTTGATGTTGTTGAGTGTTCTATAACCCACGGTTCTCGAAATAAAGGCATAAGTGTTTCATTTTCTTTAAATCTTCAAAATTTCACAACAATAAGTGTTTCAAATCCAGAAATAAAGACATGCATGTCCACCTTATATGTTTAATTGATCATATATTGCAATTTCAAGCCTTGATTCCAACTTTGAATGTGAAGTTCTGAGATTTAATATAGTTGCTGTCCAGTTAGTCTAAGAAGGCCCTTTGGCCTTCGGCCATGAATTTGATAAATACGTGAGTGAGTTGTTCATCAATTACAGCATCAATCGCCCTTATCCCCTTTGTTTACTGTTGTATTTAAAAGAAAAACATGAATAAAAAGTGCAGATGTGTGTGAGTGTATAACCGAGAAAGGGGGGGGGGGGGGGAAGACTTTGGCAAATATCGGATAGTTCTGTGTGTGAATCTCGGATGTTGTATAAGCAAAATCACAGCCTCATGCTTTTTGCATAATTTCGAATATGTGCAGTCTTAATAAAACAGAAAGTAGCAGCCCTCAACATTCACTAATAAACTAAGTGCATGTGTGTGTGTCGATGTACGACAGAAACAGATACAACAAATAAAAACCTGTCATTTCTTATTAATACATATAAGTTAAATTTGTATGTGTGTGCAATATTTCGGATGTGTGTGTGTGAACCAAAACAGAATCAGAAGCTGTGTGTGTGTGTGTGAGTGTGTGTGTGTGTGTGTGCAGTATACACCACAACAGCAGAGACAACCCCTTTCACTTTGCATAAAATAAATATGTGTGCAACCGTTTAAATATATATGTATGTGTTCTGTGATCAGCCCATCAACCTTTTTAATTCTTTCATAAAATAAGGTATGTGTGTGCAGTGTGTGATAGAAACAAAAATAAACAGAAAAGCAAGCAGTAGCCTTTTTCTACTTTATTTCATGAATCTTGAATGTGGTCTGGACAATAGCAGATCAGTAACAGCATTAATATATATAAATGCAACAGCAATTTCCTTTCTATTTCATATAAATCTCGAATGTTTTAAACACCAAAAGCAGCCCCTCTCAACCTTAACAATAATATAAACAAAATTGAATGAGTGTTGTGTGTATTTGTGTACTATAAACAGCACATAAGTCTTGTATGTTTTATAAAAACACAGCAGCCTAAAACAGTCCATAAAATGTTTAAGAATGGCTTGGCCTTTGGCCGAAAGCCTTTTTGCCCCTCGGTTATGCCTTTTGGTATTTTGCCACTACATGTAGAGCCTTAATTGTGAATTATTGATACATATTAGGGCTGTAATAAAGCACAAATTATGGGCCGTAACAGCAGCCACAAAAAGCTTTAAAGTAACATGGTACATGGCGAAGTCGATGGCCTAACATCCTTGGCACTTAGTTTAGTTCTTTGACCTTTGGCCTGAAAAGTAATAATAAATGACATGCAACGTCAACTAAAGTATGTTATGAATACACATACAGGTGACTCAAAATAAGTAAGCCTTGAGGACCGAAATGGACTAGAATGAAATGCGAGCCAAATCAAGACATGGGGTAAAGATGTGTCCATTTATACACCTCATAATGAATTAATACTTCTTATATTTGAGCTTGTGTGATCAATCATGAAAGTCTATAAAGCAAGTGATTCTAATATGCAAATCCATGTGAATGTATGACATACTATGGCCGGTAATCAATAAATCATAAATAAGCTATATAATTACAAGATAATACTATTCAATGAACAAGTAATATACATTAGCTTCAGAAAGCCAAATTATAAAAGCATTTACATGATAAAGTGTTACAAGTACGTCCATGTCTTTAAAAATAATTGACCACGTTCATCTTATGTTAGATATTAAATTTCGATCGTGTGGAAATTATTTTGTAATAAATAGTTACTTTATTTCCATGTAATTTATTTCTAGTCTTTCTTTTATATTTGTTATGTTATTCTATTTTAGAAGTTGAGGGGCTAGATTGTAATTCTTGGAAAGTTGATTTAAAGATGTAAGGGAAACCCCACCTAGGGTTTCCCATACAATTGTCATTATTCGGAAATAGCAATTAAAACAGCCGCCTTTCTTACATTCTCTCTGACAATTTGTTCTTCATTATTCTTGCAAACATTGAGTATTATTATTCTGTTTGCTTAGAATATTGCTGAAATCATTATATCAAGTGCTGATTATTATTGGGAATTTTTTTACAACAATTGGGATCAGAGCCACTCGGTGGATTTAAACTGATTCTGGATTCATCATCATATGTTTTTCGTGTTCATCTTCGAAAAACTCACGGTTTGATCCAAAATCCCCTTTAAATATTCTGTTTTTGGTGTTATTTCTTCATATAATCGTCTATTCTTAATTCTGTATTGATTTCGAGCCATTTAAGTTCAATCTTTACAAGTTATAATCGATTATTTACTAAATTTCACATTCGGATATTTGGGTTTTTTCATTCGGTTTTAATTCAATATTCGTAGATTTTTAAGAGTTTTGGTTAGTTATAATTCACAAAAAGTGTTTCAAATATTGATCCAAACATTTAGAAATTATTTTTAGGTTGAATACTGCATTTTAATGTATTCTGCAAAATCTGAATTTTTATAACTGTTGAAATCGGACCTCTTCGGATTAAAATTCGGCCAAACTCGGATCAAAATTCGGCCCACTTCGGACCAAAAATTTAACAAATCTCGGACCAAATTTCGGACTCGCCCGAAATTTGGATCATCCGAAATTTAGTTAACTTATTTTTTAAGAGCTTATAATTACTTGTGCTTAATTTTTAACATTTTTGAAACCCAACTTGGACCATCCGAACTTCGGATCATCTCTCGAATTCGGCTACTCAGAGTTGAAATTTTCCTAACTTCCAATCTGAACCTGTACTGCTCATCAGAACTTTGATGCTTCCGAATTTCAGTTCATCCGAGTTCCTTCCATCAGAGTTCAGTCCATCAGCTTTTCACTGTTCATCCGAATTTCGTACCATCCGACTTTCACTGTTCATCCGAATTCCATATCATCCGAAATCTTCAAAACTCATCCAAGTTCAGATCATCTGAAACACTGTTCATCCGAAGAACTGTTCATCCGAGTTCTGATAATCCGAAATCCAGTTTCCACCAACAAGATCTCTATATTTTTTAATCAGCACTATCCATCATGTCCCGAGAAGCCCTTGTTTTTGGATCTGAGAACAGACCACCTGTTCTCTATCCTGATGAATCTGAGCAATGGAAATCCATATTCCTCAAATTCATTGGTATGCAGCCAAATGGAAATCTGTTGATACAATCCATTACTGAAGGTCCTGCAATCTATTATTGGAAAATCCCTACAAGACCAGATGCTGACCCACCAGTTCTAGCATCCCAAACAGTTCAGGAACCTGCTAATGACACTGAAAAGGACAGACAACAAGCTGACAAATGGGAAGAGTATGTCATCTACCAAGCCCTTCCTATCGATATACTTGTTGGAGTTGACAACAAGATGTCTGCCAAAGAGATGTGGGATGAACTGGAAGTTCAAATGCTCGGGGCAGATTTAGATGACAAAGCTAAGATCGAGGAAGCAAATGCAAAGTTTTTGGATTTCTGTGCCAAAGACGGGGAGTCTCTTCAGGATACTTTCACGAGATTCTGTGCAGTTCTGAATGAGTTGAACAAGTTGCACATCAAGAAGGATAAGGATGACATCAACATCCAATTCTTTGCTTCCCTGGCCCCAGAATGACAAGTTGCCTGTCGTGCCACAAGAGGAGTTCTGGACACCCCGAATGTCTCAATCAATGTGGTCTTCAAAGAACTCAAGAAATATCAGTGGAATGTGGATCAACAAAAGCAAATGGCAAGCACGTTGGCATCTCTGTTGCTATCAGCCAACACGGGCATCAAACCAGCTGATCACTCTGTGGCCCTTCTCTCCAGCAAGACACTATCTCCTGCACTCCCATCCAACTCCTCTACTGCACCTTACTATGCTCAAGGTTCATCATCCTCTCAGTGGAGATATGCATCCCCTCCGCGTGAGCAATACGATGAAGAATAGGCAACCATTCAGGAACAGATTGCCTTGTGGTCAAACCGTCTTCAATAGAGACGTTTCTCTAACAAGACAAACAATCAGCTTCGGTATGATACAGACCTGCGGAGGTATACTGACGATAGAAGGGATGACCGGAGAGATGATTGGAGAGATGATTATCGGAGAGACGATAAAGATGAAAGGAGATATGATGATCATAGAGACTATCGAGACGATCGCTGTTATGAAAGGCGTGACGATAGATGGGATGATACGAGAGACGATAGAAGAGACTACAATCGTCCGGATGATAGATGAGATGAGAGAAGAGACTATCAAAGGGATTATGATCGTCGACATAATCGGAGAGACGATAGTCGTGAACCTTGCAGAGCTGACAAGAGGCCGGTTGGACGAAGATATGATAGGCCTAGAGCTGATGAGTCGAAAGCAAATGATGAGCGTCTATGCTATAAGTATGGGAAACCGGGCCACTTTGCCCGGGAATGCAAAAATCAGTTTGAACGAGATGTTGGGTAGTATGAGCGGAAGCTGGAGGCAACAAAGAAAAGAACTGATGCAATGGCTCTTGTTGCTCAAGAGGATTATTGGGATGACACAGGTTCTGACGAGGAGGAAGATAAAGGGAAAAATTGCTACATGGTTGACCACATTGGACTAGCCGACTATGCAACTACATCAGACTCAGAATCAGACACGACTACTGAGGTGGAGACAAAGCAAGATCCAACAGCCTATCTGATGGCCATGTCCGGGGATCCCGAATGTTCCACTTCAGATTCGGAGGCACGTAAGGTACATTCCGTTTACTTTCAAGAGCATGTCAATAGTTTATCTGTACAAAATGAATATAACTTGCACACTCAAATACTTGAGCTAGAAGCTAAATTTAATGCAGAAAAAGAAAACTGTGTCAAGACTGAACATCTAGCCCAATCCTTAAAAGAAGCATCTGAATTATATGAAAAGAAGTGGTTAAATAACCATGAGGTGATAAAGCAGATGTTAATTGAAAAGGTAGATGTTCAGGATAGGAATACGTACCTTGAATCTTGTATGGATAAACTCTCTAATGAAAAGAACTCTTTAAAATCAGAAATATCTATTCTTTCAAAACGCTTAGAGACTATAAGCATGGAAAAATATAAAATGATAGAAGAAGAAAGAATAGGTTTGTACTCTCGCATAAAGACCCTGGATGATGAATTTCTAAAAAGGGGTCAAACTGGACAAACTATTCATTTAAACCAACCCAAAGAGGCTGGCTTTTATCATTCCAAACAAGGAATTGGTTTTAAAAATCCTAAGTACTTGGAAAAGGTTTGTTGGGAAATTTTCTATGTATGTCAAGCTGTTAGTTAGATTTCTAAAACTGTTAGTAGATTTTCTGTGTAAGTACAAAGTTCAAGCTGTTAGTTGAAGAAGTTCGAGCTGCTAGTTCAAAAGTTCAAGCTGCCAGTGTTCAAACTCTAGCTGCTCAACAGATAGACTTCAAGCTGCTCAACAACTCAATAAACAGAATGTGCTGATATTCAGGAAAAGATATATTTGAAGATTCAAGCATATCTACTATCAGATAAATCAGAGTTTATCAAAGAAACAAATCAGAAAGCAATATATATATATACATATATATATATATATATATATATATGGATATATATATATATGTATATATATATATATATATATATATATATG
This sequence comes from Centrapalus pauciflorus, assembly GCA_020465985.1. Classification (NCBI taxonomy): domain Eukaryota; kingdom Viridiplantae; phylum Streptophyta; class Magnoliopsida; order Asterales; family Asteraceae; genus Centrapalus; species Centrapalus pauciflorus. The sequence goes on from JAANYP010001689.1 coordinate 155,306, forward strand.
TGTATATATATATATACATTGAATAGGTTTTTCTATTGTAAGTCTGCACGTACAAGTTTATTTAGTAGTAATTTGTCTTTCTGATTAAGTTTTCATAAGCTTCTAAGGTTGTAAAACCCTAAGAACAATCTGTGTTCTTCGTCTAATCAAACAGATTAGAGGTGATTGTAATCATTGAGTTTGACAATACAAATGACTTTTGATTATTGATTGTGTTTATGTGATTATTTGTTTTGAAAGTTTTCCTTAAAATAGTTAAGTGTTATTCCGCAAACTTCTTAATTGGACTTTGATTCAATACAAGGTTATTGGTTTATACTCTGATTAATTCAAACTGGTTAACCTTAGGGAGTGAATTTTGGATCTTGACAAGTGGTATTAGAGCCACAGGTCTTTCTTTGTTTTCAAAGTCAGAAGCTTTCTTTTACAAATTTTAATTTTCTGCAATGGAATTTGATAATAGCAGTGGTGGATCTGGGCAAGGACTCAAAGTGCCTATGCTCAAACCCACTGAGTTTGAGATGTGGAAACTCAGGATTCAACAGCACATTGAATTTATTGATTATGCCATATGGGAAGCTGTTGAATTTCCTCCTGTAGTTGATCCTGAACTTGATGCTGAGGGCAAACCCATAAAAACACCTCCAAAAACTGAACTTGAAAGAAAGGCTAGAATGAATGAAGTGAAAGCTCTTACACTTCTACAGATAGCCATTCCTAATGCTTATCAACACCAGTTTAAAAAGTTTTACACTACTCATTCTCTTTGGATTGCTTTAGAGAAAAGATTCGTTGGCAATGCTAGCACCAAGAGAAATCAAAAGGATCTTTTGAAACAGCAGTATGAGAACTTTTCTGGTGGGAAGAATGAAAACCTTACTCAAATGTTTGACAGGTTTAATAAACCGATCAGTGAATTGGAGAGTGCTAAAGTCAGCTTGGATCAAGATGAAGTCAACAGAAAATTCCTTCGATCACTTGGTAATGAATGGACAGTCTATGCTGCTCAATGGAGAACCAAAGACACTCTTGATGAAATAGAGTTGGATGACTTGTATAACAGTCGGAGAGTGTTTGAAACTGAGATTGAAACTAAAAAGAAATCCTTTTCTTATAATCATAACACTGCTCTACTGTCATCAGCATTGTCTGATAAATCTAACTGTTGTGATTCCTTCTCATGTGCTGATGGTAACTCTATTGAAACTCATCATGAAGCTTTTGCTTCCAATGATGGACTGTTTGCTTTAAATGCTGAAGATTTAGAACAGATCCATCCAGATGATCTAGAAGAGATGGACTTGAAATGGCAGCATGCAATGTTGACTATGAGGGCTAAAAGGTTTCTGAAAAGAACTGGCAGATCCAACTTTCAAGCCAGATCAGAAGGGAAACCCGCATTTGATAAATCCAAAGTTGAATGCTTTAAATGTCACAAGCTTGGTCACTTTGCCAAAGAATGCAGATCCCAAGGTCAACAGCCACCAAGACCCCAGCAAATCAATCAAGCTTCATTATCACAAGCACTTGTCTCTCAAGAAGACAATGTGTTTGACTGGAGTGATCAGACAGAGAAAGAGTTTCAAAATCAAGCTCTAATGGCAGAAACATCAAATGTCACCTCCACTGAACTACCATCTGAGGTACATGCTAAACTCTGCTCTCAAACATGCAAAAATATGGTTAAAAAGTACAGTATTGATAATGAGAGCATGTGCAAAACTCTAGCTAAGATGGAAGAAAGGAGATATGAGTACATGCAGGCCATAGAAGATCTTAAAAAACAGATCAATGACTATAAGGATAATGAGATTCAAATGGGACATGAGTGGGAGAAAAAGGAGCTAAATAAGAAAATAGAGTCCCTAAATAAAAAATTAGATGAGGCTGAACAGAAGGTGTTGGAAGCTAATAAGAAACTAGAATCTGTTAATATAGATCTAGGAAACTTCAAATTGGCAAATCAAAAGCTAGAACACCTAATGGAAGTTCAATTTAAAGATAGGGTAAAATCTCAGTTCAATCCCAAAGAAGGTATAGGATACAGAGCCACTCCACCTCCATACAACAACAAATATATTCATCCAATGAGTGAAGTTGCTGATAGGCTTGTTAATGCACCATTAGATGAGTCTATGACCACTGTAGATCCTGTCCTTGAAACCAATCCTGATTCTAAAGAAGATCTAATTAAAAATGAAAACTGTGAGTGCAAAGAAGTTGAGCAAGGTGTAACAACCCAACTTTTAGCCCAACTTAATATCTGATCATCGAACCAATAATGTAATTTTATTACATTATTTGAATTATAGTTTAATTAAGTTTTTGAAATATTTAATTAAATTATATAAATATTTAAATTATGAATTATGATTTAATGAATTATTAAAGATAATTAAATAAAAGATATATAAGATACGAAAGTAATATTGGGTTAAGTAGCAAACGTAACTAGTTAAAGTATATAAACGGGATTTAGACTCATAAAATCAGATTTACTCTCTCTCTACACTCTCTCTCTAGATTTTCTCTCTCTACTCTCTCTCTACTCTCTCTCTAAGATTTCTTCTAAACCAACCGTCGGATCATCAAGATTTATACGTTATTGGGAAGATCGTGAAGAATACTACAAGGATATGTCGTTGCATGTAGGATTACACACGAATTTGAGGTAAGAATTTACATATTAAGTTTCTATGCTTTGAGATTTTAAGATATAAATTCGAATTTAGTAATTTTCATGATATTAGAACTAGTTTTAGCTAGAAATTGTTAGAATAAGTATAATATAAGTGAACCTAGGAGTAATACTTAACATATTTTGTGATTTTAGACCTAAAACGAATGTTTTAAAGCTGTAGATGATGAACAAACTCGAGAAAATAAGAACAAACTCGAAATGCATGAATAAACTTGACTTTTGTTGCTAAATTCGAATATAGAATCGAACATGACCCTAAATTCGAATATGAGCTTCGAATTTCCTCTTAGATTCGAAGAACCTTCGAATTTAATCTCATATGCTTCGACTTTAGTCTTTAAGTTCGAGATATGTTTCGAATTTGATGTTAAAATCGTATTGGGTTTCGAATTTAACTTGGGTATTCGACTTTAATCCTTAAACTCGAAATAGGTATTCGAATTTAGTGCAAAAAGGCTTCGAATTTGTTAAATAACTATGTAGCATTCGAACTTAGCTTTATTTTCGAATTTAAATAATCTATAAGGTCGAATTTGTGATTAAAAACTCAGAACCTCACTCTCAAACTTGAATGTTTTAAATAAATCACATAAAATAACAAGAATAAATGCTTTAATGATTAACTATATGTATATGATTATATATATATATATATATATATATATATATATATATATATATATATATATATACAAAGATTTTTAGAGAATATAATTTACAAAAGATACGAATGAAAGAAAGATCTAATGAGATTGATGATAATATGAGCAAGATATGAGAATTGAGATTAAAAGACCAACGAATGAACCTCGGGCATCATTTTACGAATGAATACTGAATATATTATTCAGATGATATAAAGACTAATAAATATCAGAACTGATATTAATAACAGATTGAGCAACGAGCAAGATGGCGAGCATCTGAAAGTCTGACATAAGTCAGATTGTGGTTCTAATCCACTACAGATTGTGAGCAACAGAGCCAGAGCCAGAAAGTGCATAAATAACCAGTAACTGTGAGTTGTAGATTTCAATTTAACTGCATATTATGTGAATTGAGACTTTTGTTGCATGATTCTGATTTATTTGGCATTCTGATCTTGAGCTTATTTGTTATATTGTCATAGTATATTTACTATGATTTGTTGAGCTGGGTATTTCTTCTTTTAGATTCGATTCTTTGACGAGTCATTTGATTGTTAAGCTTAACTCCATCACTATTGCTCAGTGTTGGGTTAATGTTAGGCTTATGATGTGCTGATTTACGTGATGAAAGCACAGAGGGTAGCTAGAGCCGAGCATTCCGATGATATCCATATAGAGCTTTTACTAGTAGCTAGCCCAGTACGTGGCTGATCCCCACTAATGATGCGTGTGTATGGATTTATCATCATCCGAGCATTCCTTATGAATTTGTCTAAAAGTCTCAAGAGCAACAACAGTTTTATAACTGGGAGCTGAGCAAAGTCGCGCATCAAAAGAGCATTAATTGGCCAATGACCCTTCGAGATTGAGCTAAGCATGAGCCTAGTGCAGTGCATATAGAGCTGAGCCGTGCATGAGCCGAGTGCAGTGCATGTGCTTCTGCGTTCATAATTGCATGTTAAATGTGAAATTCTACATTCTCACTAAGCAATTAAGCTTACCCGTTGTTGCATTATTTTTCAGTTAAAGGCAAAGGATTGGCTGGACCTAGTTCATAGGTCAGGACTTTGAAAGAGATTGAAGTGCTTTAGAACCTGTTTCAACACTTTGGTACTTGACTGATAATTGAGCTTTGGGGTTCGGGGCTAGTTCATATTATGATAATTTGATGTAATAGTCTAGAAGTCTGCCCCTATTACTTAAAAATTATCTCTGATTGTAATTAACCTTTATTCCGCAACTGTTAATTTTATCTTAGTTTCCTGATTGATATTGCATTGCTACTGGGCCTTGACTTGAGACCTTTGAGAAATCTTGGGTCTCACAGGATGGTATCAGAGCAATAGTTTGAGTGAATCATTGTATTACGTGTAATACATGATCTCAAACTTGTGCAATGCTATAGTATCAATCATGACAGGATGGCTTGAACTAAGATAGGTTTCAGAGACTAGTAGGACGGGGCATGAAAGGGTACAATGTGCTAGACTAATGAGCTAAATATTTAGTGATTTGAATTTCAGAGCTATGTCAGGAGAAGGTGGACCATCAGGTGGCATGACCCCAGAGCAAGTCCTGGAAATGATGCAACAACTAATAACCCAGAATAATGAGCAACAAAACAAGTTTATGCTAGAGCAAATTGAATCAATAAAAAAAACTGAAAAGAGAAATAAACATAAAAAGAAACAAACTGAACAGTCAAGCGAATCGGAATCCGATGATGAGCATGTCAACCAACGAGTTAAGCAACCAAAAGGCTGTAGATTTAAAGACTTCAAAGCGAGTGGTGCTATGACGTTTGAAGGCACAGTAAACCCAATACAAGCATTAGATTGGGTAAGTCATACTGAAGAGATCTTCAGTATCTCAGAATGTCTGGACAACAATAGAGTTAAGTTTGCTACAACACTGTTCGTTGGAGCTGCTAGAGCCTGGTGGAAAACGCAAAGGAGCATCTATGGTGAGGAAGCAATCATGACACTGGACTGGGAGCAGTTCTTGGAGATGTTCAACGCCATATACTGTCCAACAGACAAACAAGACGAACTCGAGTTGCAGTTGATGCAATTGAAACAAGGAACTAAGACCGTTGATGAATACGAGCACGAGTTCTTGAGACTTTGCGGCTACTTGTCATATCAAGTAGCAACAGAAGAACGTAAGATAAACCGATTCAGACTGGGTCTGAATCCAATATATAGAAGACAAATGAGTAGCATAAAATTCAAAACATATCTCAGTATAGTGGAAGCAGCAAGGATGATGGAGCGAGAATTCACAGATTCAAGTTATGAGCCTGTTATGATGGCTATAAATCCTACATGTCCATCTTCACCTAAGAAACAGAAATCCAGTAGATTCTTCGGTTCATCAAAGTCCAGTCAGCAGCAGTCACAAGCATCCTCTACGCCTCAGAAGACAAGAGTCTATTCCATGCAGTCAGGAGCGCGATCGTGTAAACGATGTAACAAATTTCATAGCGGACGCTGTAACCCTATAGATGTGACCTGTTACACTTGTAACCAGATTGGACATGGAAGCGATGAGTGCCCAGAAAGAAACGACGTATGCTACAACTGTGGTGAGCGTGGACATTATGCCAAACATTGCCCAAATGCACGTGATCATACAAATCAGGAACAACCAGTTGGCAGAGCAATCCAATAGAGTACTACAATGATACCTACAGCTAAGGCGCGAGCTTTCCATATTACTGCTGAGGATGCCGAGGAGACACCAGAGACGCCAAAAGACCACAATGGTAACTAATACTAAATTTCTTATACAAATAAATGATTTAATTCCGTTGCTAGCTGAAGTTCAATTCTTGTAATCTGAAAGATTACAGCGTGTCTTACAATGAGACATAGGTAGAAGTTGCTGATCCAATAAATATTAATGAGAAGAGAATTATTGAAACAAATTGTCAAGCACCCAATGACAACTTGAATAAGAATCAAAGAAGTTAGAGGCACAAAGCGAGAGTGATAAAGAAATAGATTGAGATCTTTGTTAAGTCAAGCAATTAGCCATGAATGGCCAATGAAAAGTCTGTCATGTGTCAAAATAAATGTAAGAATGGATTATCACTATGTCGACGCGAGACTAGTGAGATATCCAATAATAGATTATTTATTCCACCTAATTACACATAAAATAAAAGATTTTGACCAAAAGAGTGAAATAATCTTAAATTCAGAAATTTACCAATGAAAAGTCAAACATAAGTCTATACATATAAACAGAACCAAAGGCTATTGTTTTGTCAAAGCCCTCATGACCGAATTACACAATGAACTAATAAAGGAAGGAGATGACGATAAAGTAGAAGATGATATAACTAGTCGTGGAGACGGTTTTGGAACTCTGGTAGCTCGAGACCTGACTTCAATAACAGAATCTGCCGTCATGTCTAACGAATCACACCGAGAAAGCCTAAGTTAATTGTCGATTTCTATCAAAATCGTTTCCTTAGAATTCGATTCTGTATAGCATTTGTTTTCCATATCCTTAAAATTTCTATTCGCTGGAAGATTTGAAAGCATATGATCTTTTCAAGTTCTTGATCATATTTGACTTGCCTGAAATATCCATCAACTGCTGAAACCGTTGCGAAGAAGATGTGATCGATTATAACTTCTGTTTTGTTCGGCAAGCTTTAAATACAGCATTTCAAACGTTTTGCCTCAAACTCTCATTCTCGGGTCTAACACTCGATCATCTTGGAGGATTTTGCTTCTCGAGAGGTTGCTTACGTAAAGGATTTGACGGATATGGCAGCGCAATTGGAGACCAAGGTAGGTGAGGTGGAGTCGTTACACGAAGAGTTGACTCCGGTTGTTGTGCCGGAGGATTAATTCCATTTGTTTAATAGAGCGAAGAAAATTATAAGTCATCATAACGAGTCAGCACAAATCAGAAATCAGTTAAGCGATTGATGATTGAAACATCATCAATAAAAGAAACATAAAGTACAGATATCAGACTCCCAAAAGCTTTACCGCTAGTTTCAAGAGCAAATGAAAGAGAGATATGAACTAATTGATATATATTAAGCTGCAAGCTAAATCGAAGGAAATATATGAGCTAACTCATGAATGGAGTTATTATCTGAAATGATTAAGGTATAAAGCTCATATATATTAAGAGTATGAATAATAAGTTAGAATTCCTAAAATGATCAAACAGTGAAATATGGAATCAAATATGAACTCTGAAAAGAGAAATTTAAGTTCTTGTACTTGAGAATCTCAAAGAAATAAAAAGATATGAAATACAGATGGTGCTCGTCTAGTGGAAACACCACAAAAGTTCGTATCAGTCTTGGGAATCAGGATATCATAAAAGCTATATGCCCAAGTCTGTTCGAACATATCTAACTTCGGGGACGAAGTTTGTGCGTGGTGGAGCCCATTCTGTAACAACCCAACTTTTAGCCCAACTTAATATCTGATCATCGAACCAATAATGTAATTTTATCACATTATTTGAATTATAATTTAATTAAGTTTTTGAAATATTTAATTAAATTATATAAATATTTAAATTATGAATTATGATCAAATGAATTATTAAAGATAATTAAATAAAAGATATATAAGATACGAAAGTAATAGTGGGTTAAGTAGCAAACGAAACTAGTTAAAGTATATAAACGGGATTTAGACTCATAAAATCAGATTTACTCTCTCTCTACACTCTCTCTAGATTTTCTCTCTCTATACTCTCTCTAAGATTTCTTCTAAACCAATCGTCGGATCATCAAGATTTATACGTTATTGGGAAGATCGTGAAGAATACTACAAGGACATGTCGTTGCATGTAGGATTACACACGAATTTGAGGTAAGAATTTACATATTAAGTTTCTATGCTTTGAGATTTTAAGATATAAATTCGAATTTAGTAATTTTCATGATATTAGAACTAGTTTTAGCTAGAAATTGTTAGAATAAGTATAATATAAGTGAACCTAGGAGTAATACTTAACATATTTTGTGATTTTAGACCTAAAACGAATGTTTTAAAGCTGTAGATGATGAACAAACTCGAGAAAATAAGAACAAACTCGAAATGCATGAATAAACTTGACTTTTGTTGCTAAATTCGAATATAGAATCGAACATGACCCTAAATTCGAATATGAGCTTCGAATTTCCTCTTAGATTCGAAGAACCTTCGAATTTAATCTCATATGCTTCGACTTTAGTCTTTGAGTTCGAGATATGTTTCGAATTTGATGTTAAAATCGTATTGGGTTTCGAATTTAACTTGGGTATTCGACTTTAATCCTTAAACTCGAAATAGGTATTCGAATTTAGTGCAAAAAGGCTTCGAATTTGTTAAATAACTATGTAGCATTTGAACTTAGCTTTATTTTCGAATTTAAATAATCTATAAGGTCGAATTTGTGATTAAAAACTCAAAACCTCACTCTCAAACTTGAATATTTTGAATAAATCACATAAAATAACAAGAATAAATGCTTTAATGATTAACTATATGTATATGATTATATATATATACACAAAGATTTTTAGAGAATATAATTTACAAAAGATACAAATGAAAGAAAGATCTAATGAGATTGATGATAATATGAGCAAGATATGAGAATTGAGATTAAAAGACCAACGAATGAACCTCGGTCATCATTTAACGAATGAATACTGAATATATTATTCAGATGATATAAAGACTAATAAATATCAGAACTGATATTAATAACAGATTGAGCAACGAGCAAGATGGCGAGCATCTGAAAGTCTGACATAAGTCAGATTGTGGTTCTAATCCACTACAGATTGTGAGCAACAGAGCCAGAGCCAGAAAGTGCATAAAGTGCATAAATAACCAGTAACTGTGAGTTGTAGATTTCAATTTAACTGCATATTATGTGAATTGAGACTTTTGTTGCATGATTATGATTTATTTGGCATTCTGATCTTGAGCTTATTTGATATATTGTCATAGTATATTTACTATGATTTGTTGAGCTGAGTATTTCTTCTTTTAGATTCGATTCTTTGACGAGTCATTTGATTGTTAAGCTTTAACTCCATCACAATTGCTCAGTGTTGGGTAAATGTTAGGCTTATGATGTGCTGATTTACGTGATGAAAGCACAGAGGGTAGCTAGAGCTGAGCATTCCGATGATATCCATATAGAGCTTTTACTGGTAGCTAGCCCAGTACGTGGCTGATCCCCACTAATGATGCGTGTGTATGGATTTATCATCATCCGAGCATTCCTTATGAATTTGTCTAAAAGTCTCAAGAGCAACAACAGTTTTATAACTGGGAGCTGAGCAAAGTCGCGCATCAAAAGAGCATTAATTGGCCAATGACCCTTCGAGATTGAGCTAAGCATGAGCCTAGTGCAGTGCATATAGAGCTGAGCCGTGCATGAGCCGAGTGCAGTCCATGTGCTTCTGCGTTCATAATTGCATGTTAAATGTGAAATTCTACATTCTCACTAAGCAATTAAGCTTACCCGTTGTTGCATTATTTTTCAGCTAAAGGAAAAGGATTGGCTGGACCTAGTTCATAGGTCAGGACTTTGAAAGAGATTGAAGTGCTTTAGAACCTGTTTCAACACTTTGGTACTTGACTGATAATTGAGCTTTGGGGTTCGAGGCTAGTTCATATTATGATAATTTGATGTAATAGTCTAGAAGTCTGCCCCTATTATTTAAAAATTATCTCTGATTGTAATTAACCTTTATTCCGCAACTGTTAATTTTATCTTAGTTTCTTGATTGATATTGCATTGTTACTGGGCCTTGACTTGAGACCTTTGAGAAATCTTGGGTCTCACACAAGGACACAAAACAATGAGTGTACCTATAGCAGCCCCAAACCCCAGTAAGAAAGGAAAAGAGAAGATAAGTGTATGCCATGCTGCTCCCCAGGTTTCTGTACCTTCTAACTGTAACACTGCATCTTCCTCAAAAGGTAATAAAAGGGGTAAGACTATTCCAATCTGCACATGTCACAAGCATGGTGTCCAAAAGTTTCCCAAACAACAGCAGGTAAGGGGAAATCAAAGGAACAAGAATCAGTTATGCTCTGATAAAACTGGTTCTCAAATCAAAACAGTCAAAAGATGTTTCCATTGTGGTAGGAAAAACGATTTGGCCAGACATTGCTTGTACAAACCATCTGTTGCAAAACAGACTGTGGTTCAGAAACAGACATTGGTTAAAGATACTAAAAATCTTAAGGTCAAACCACCTGTTGCACCAGTTCCAAAGAAAACAGTTGATTACAGGTTCTCAAAAATCAATAAAAAACAGTCCACACACCAAAAACAAGTTTTAGCAAAGCCAAAATCAAAGTTTAAACATATATGGTGTGTTAAAGGCAAAAACTCAGGTGAAACTATTGATACAAATGTTGAAACTGCCAAGTCTAAAGTTGAAACTGTTAGTGCAAATTCTGAAGCTGTTAGCACTACAGACTCAGTTCAGACTGCTAGGCTCAAAAACTGGAACTGGTAATGGATCATCTGAGACTGTTACTGCAAAGGTTGGACAAAACACCTGGATACCTCATGTCATAACTAAATACTCTCCACAGAATCCATCAGTGGATCTCACTAAGTATAAGAAGTCAAAGACAGTGTTTAGTTATGTCAATGCACAAGGACAACCCAAAACCAACTTGGTTTGGGTTTACTCCACTACTAACTAAGCTTTTATTTGTGCAGGGCATCCACAGCTCACAACACAAAACAAGATGGCATTTGGACAGTGGATGCTCTAGGCACATGACAGGCAACTCTGCATGCTTGTCAAACTTCAAAGGCTTTGAAGGTGGATTTGTTGCATTTGGAGGAAATTCCAAGGGAGGTAAGGTAACAGGTAAAGGTACTGTCAAAGCAGGCAATATGCTTTTCAATGATGTTTTATATGTTGAACAGCTGAAGTACAATTTATTAAGTGTGTCTCAAATCTGTGATAAACAAAATATTGTTGTCTTCACAGATTCTGAGTGCATTGTTCTTTTAAAAGATTTTAAAATTCCTGAATATCTTATTTTACTTAGAACACCAAGAAAGGACAATGTCTACTATTTGGACACAGATCTTTTATCCAAATCAAGTACTTTAAGTTGTTTGATATCTAAAGCATCATCAAATGAATCTGCTATTTGGCACAGAAGGATGTGTCACATGAACTTCAAATCTATGAATGTGCTGGTCAAAAAGAATTTGGTAAGAGGTTTACCACAAAAGGAGTTCATATGTGATGATCATTGTGTTGCATGCCTTAAAGACAAGCAACACAAAACTTTTCATAAGGTCAAGGAAGTAAATTCAATCTCATCTGCTCTTCATCTTATTCATATGGATCTCTTCGGTCCAACATCTGTATTGAGTTTGAATAAAAGGGCTTACTGTTTAGTCATTGTTGATGATTTCACCAGATTCACATGGGTATACTTTCTTAGGACTAAAGATGAAACTGCTGAGCAAGTTAAATCTTTTATTCTTAAGATAGAAAACCAATCCAACTTAAAGGTTAAGGTTATTAGATCAGACAATGGGACTGAGTTTAAAAACCATATCCTAAACAGTTTCTGTGAGTCTAAAGGCATTGCTAGGCAATATAGTGCACCAAGAACACCACAACAAAATGGTGCAGCTGAAAGAAAGAACTGAACTTTAATTGAGGCTGCTAGAACCATGCTAGCTGATTCTAAACTGCCAATGACCTTTTGGGCAGAAGCAGTCAATACAGCTTGTTATGTTCTGAATAGGGTTCAGGTTGTTCAATCACAAGGGAAAACTCCATATGAGTTATTCCATCATAGAGTCCCCTTAATAGCCTTTCTAAAGTCTTTTGGCTGTTCATGCACCATTCTTCACACTAAGACTCACTTAGGAAAGTTTGAAAGTAAGGCTGAAGAAGGTTTCTTTGTAGGATACTCCACACAAAGCAAAGCCTATAGTGTATATAATAGTGTATCTAAAACCATTGAAGAGAGTGCCAAAACACTGCAAATGTCAAAGGCACTGGTCCTGATTAGCTGTTTGATCTAGATTCACTAACTAATTCTCTAAGCTTTGTTGAGTATTATGTAGAAACTGATGATAACAGGGTTGAAACTGCCAACACAAATCCTCATGCTGGAAGCACAAATGATCAAGCTGTTGGCACAAGGTTTCAGAGTGTTGCAGATTCTGGTCAATGGGATGAGTATACGGTCATACCACTTCTATCTTGTGACCCACCAGGGGTACTGGATGCACAACATGATTCAAATCCAAACTATGAAGTGCCAATCCCAAGTCCTGAGGGAACAGCTCCATCACAAAGGGAAACAGTCCCAGATTCCAGTCAAGTTGATCCTGAAGCTGAACCATCAAGTGGTCCTGATGGAGATGATACAAATCTAGGAACTTCCTTCCAGACAGACAGAGAGCCAACACTCAGAGTTCACAAGTATCATCCTCTCAATCAGATAATGGGTGATCCACGTACTCCTGTGCAGACAAGGACAATGGTTCACAAAGAACCTACTGATGCTGAATCAGCAGTTCCAGAATTCAGTCTAGCTGTCTTTGAACATGCCTATTTCATGTCACAATTAGAACCCAAAAAGGCATCAGAGGCTTTGAAAGATCCATCTTGGAATGAGGCAATGCAGGAAGAACTACTACAATTCACGATTCAGAATGTATGGACTCTAGTTGATCTTCCTAAAGGTAAGAGAGCAATTGGTAGAAGATGGGTTTTCAGAAACAAGAAGGATGAGAGAGGGATAGTCATCAAGAACAAAGCTAGATTGGTAGCACAGGGATACACTCAAGAAGAAGGAACAGATTATGATGATGTCTTTGCTCCAGTGGCAAGAATTGAGGCCATCAGACTGTTCCTAGCCTATGCAAGCTTCAAAGGGTTTAAAGTGTATCAGATGGATGTGAAGTCTGCTTTCCTGTATGGCACAATTGAAGAAGAGGTCTATGTGTGTCAACCTCCTGGATTTGAGGACTACAAGTATCCAGACTGAGTCTAAGAATTAGACAAAGCCATCTATGGACTCCACCAAGCCCCTAGAGCATGGTATGACACTCTGTCATCATACCTTCTATAGAATGGATTCAAGAGAGGTACACTGGACAAAACTTTGTTCACAAAGTCCATCAAATCTGAGATTCTGCTTGTTCAGATATACGTTGATGATATTATCTTTGGGTCTACAAATGACAGTCTGTGCAAAGAGTTTGACGCATTAATGCACAAAAAGTTTCAAATGAGTTCAATGGGGGAACTCACCTTCTTTCTAGGATTGCAGGTCAAGCAGAAGCCTATAGGGCTTTTTATAAGTCTATCAAAGTATGTTAAAGACATACTAGAAAAGTTTGGTTACAAAGATACCAAAGTTCCTAGTACTCCAACGGACACTCACAAGCAGCTTGATGTAGACAAAGATGGAGTAGATGTGGACATTCACCTATACAGATCCTTGATAGGTTCCCTTATGTATCTCACATCTTCTAGACCTGATATAATGTTTGCTGTTTGTGTTTGTGCCAGGTTTCAATGTGCTCCAAAGGACTCACACCTGTTTGCTGTTAAGAGAATCTTTAGATATCTCAAAGGCCAACCACATTTGGGCCTCTGGTATCCTAAAGACTCTCCTCTTGAACTAACAGCCTATTCTGACAGTGATTATGGAGGATGCAACATTGACAGAAAGTCTAAAACTGGTGGATGTTAGTATCTTGGAGCAAGATTAGTCTCTTGGCAATGCAAAAAGCAAACAACTGTATCTATCTCATCCACAGAAGCAGAATATGTAGCAGCTGCAAGCTGCTGTTCCCAAGTAATGTGGATTCAGAATTAACTGAGAGACTATGATATGAATTTCCTATCCACTCCTATTTACATTGATAACTCAAGTGCAATCAGCATTGTACAAAATCCAGTGAAATTTCCAAAAACCAAGCATATAGACATCAGATTTCATTTTATAAGGGACTGTAGTGAGAAGAAATTAATCTAAGTTACCAAAATTCATACTGATGATCAGTTAGCTTATCTATTTACAAAACTATTTGATGTAGGAAGATTCACCTTCCTTGTATCAAATATTGGCATGGTTAATATGGATTAATTTGTTTTTCATCATTCTTTCTTATTTTATGAAAAATATATCTATTTCATATGCTTGTTTAAGGGGGAGACACTGTTTCATTCGAATTTGTGTTGGTACATCCTGTGTGACGATAGCAGTCTAAGTGATCCTACATTGTGATTTTAGCAAGTGTGTGATATATATGTTTATATATGGTTGATATTTATTAGTGTTTGTATGTTTGAACTTGATGTAACGTATTACAAGAAGTTCAAACATAAAGTACAAAGATAAATTCAATCATAAGTAATAACGTAAGGTTCAACACTTAGTTGTTTATGTAAAAGGCTAGATTCGAATTATATATGGGTTGACATTCGAATCAGTGATAGATTCGAATGTAACCATAGATTCGAACGAAGGCTAGATTCGAGAGTGTCTTGTGGACAGACTCGAATGGGCCTTGGGCCAGATTCGAGCTTGGCCCACAACAGACTCGAATCAGGGTCTATAATTAGGGATAGACTCGAATCATTAGAGGACTTTTAGCAGAATTCGTAAGGAATTAAGCAAAATGCGATCTCGAGTTTATCAGCTAGGTGAGTGCCGTTTCGGAGAGAATTAGTTCGTAGGATCGTTCGTGTGTCGTTCGTTCAGCGTCTAATAGTCTCCGTGTTCCGTTGGTTGAGAGTTGTCCGTCTAACCGTCAACGAGGATTCCGCACTCGTTCACGGATCCGCGTCTAGATAGATCTTGCAGTCGTAGACCTTACAAGTGGTATCAGAGACTACGGAGTGTTCTTGGTGTTCTTCGTGTTCATCAGATACATTCTAGGTTTCTTGACGCTAGTTGGACGGTTTTGCTCTCAAAAACGTGTTTTCAAGCTTAGCAAATTCATATTCGGGAAACACTTTGTGGTTTTTCACGTTTTTGATCGAAATCATTATTTTTCGTTCGAAAAATAGTGATTTAATCTGTAAAACGTCAAAAAATCAAAGTGTTAGCCGTTTTTCGAGTTTGCGGCGCTCGAATCTATAGGGGTAATTAGGGTTTCACTTTAGTCTCGAGTCTAACCTAAATACGCTCCTTTCGAGTCAATTTCAGAGATTTTCGAATCTACCTTGTTTCGAATCTGGTGCTTCATTCGAATAGGATCTCGAGTCTACATTAGTTTCGAGTTTATTTCGAGTCTAGTATTGTTTCGAATCTGTGTTTCGAATCTGCTGAAATTCGAGTTTGTTCCCCTTCGAATCTAAGGACCATCGACTCTAAGGATATCTCGACTCTGACATAATTTCGAATCTAATCGAATTTTAACACTTAATCGAATTTAATCCCAAAAGATTTACCCTTAATTAGTTTCGAATCTACCTAGATTCGAAAAAGGTAGTCTAAATCAGTTTCGAATTAAACTAATTAAGTTCAAATTCAATTTGTTTAGAAAAGATGTCAAATCTTCCAAAATTCCTTGAGATGGACCACGAAGTTAGGAAGGCAAATGCACCGGCCTAAGCTGATGAAAGTTGAGGACTATTACTGGTGGAAGGACCGATTTACAGATTTTGTACGATTCAATGATATGCGCATGTGGGTGTGCATAGATGAAGGGTACATCCCGCCAGTATCTGAAGTTGAAGGCCGTCAAAAGGTCTTGTCATATCAGATGATGAAAGAAGATGACAAGAAATTATTTGAAGCCGAAAACAAAGCTTTCTCCATAATCCGTATGGCTTTACCTCAAGATATTTTGCACACATTTCGGACTCAAAGGACGTCGAAGGAACTTTGGGAGTCGATCGAGAAAAGGTGTGAGGGTAATCCTCTGGTGCGTAGAAAGCGTACAGAGCTGTTGAAACAACAGTTTGCGATTTTCAAGGCAATTAAGGATGAACAGTTGGATGATATTATCACGAGGTTCTATCATCTGATAACAGAACTTGAAAGTCATGGAATTGAGTATTCGGACACTGACAAGAACAACAAGCTTCTTGATGCCCTACCAGCCAAATGGGCTATGTACGTGGCAATGATTAAGCTGAATGAGGACAAATACTATACTCAATCACTTGATGACATTGTGGGAACGTTGAGGGCATATCACTTCGAGTTGATTAAGGCTGAGACTGATTACGAGCAAGTCCAGAATCCGGCAATGTATTTTGGAAAGACATCTAAATCATCAGTGACAGCTGAACCAAAGAGTGCTACAGCGTTTTTCACCGGAGAAACGTCATCGCCAGCAGAGTCTGAAGACTCATTGAATCGCGCGTTCTTAGGATTAGGAAGATCGGAAGAACCGCCACCTCAAGTCCAACAGGCATCGACCAGTCAGAGCTATTCGAAGATGCCCATGAGCGCAAAGTCAGCGGAAGAGCATCTGAATCTACTTGCTTCGTTTGTGGACGCTTATGGAAATTGTGTTCAAGGGAAGATCAATGATCCGGCTCTTTGGGATGAAGATTACGATCAGGTCGACCCTGATGACTTAGAGGAAATGGATCTTAAATGGAAACTGGCCATGGTGACCCAGAGGGTTAAAAGATTCATTAAGAGAACTGGAAGGAATTTGCAGATGAATAACAAGGGGATCGGGTTTGATAAGTCCAAGGTGAAATGCTATAACTGTCAAGGACTAGGACACTTCGCAAGGGAGTGCCAGAGGCCAAAGGTAGAGACATACCAGGGACAGAGCCAACATCAGGGACAATTCCAAAATCAGTCCCAACAAAGATACCTTCCGAGTTCCTCAACTGGACAAGCCAATCTAGCTGGTCTATTATCGAACGTCACTTCAGATCGACAGCTAGATGGTACGTATGATTGGAGTTCACATCCTGAGTCCAATGCTAGAGCCTTCATGGCTGAAGTTACTGAAACTGGATGTGATGGGAAAGAGCAGACCACACGGGATAGCAGTCCGATGTGGGTAGAGAAGGCGAATGATCAGACAGTGCTGGAGTTTGCTGCTCAGATGGCCAACGTGGAATCTGATAACTCTAAGGTTAGTCTATCTTACTCTCCATTTCAAGAATTATGTGCTTTGTGTGCTACTTCTAATGATAGGTTAAATCTAGTCTTAGAATCACATAAAACCATATCTGTTCAAAATGAAAACTTAAAAATTGAAAATGCTAGATCTAAAAGAAAAGGCTTAAGGTGATGCCTCAAGACGTAGTGTTCTAAAAGACAGAAGCTTCAGTGAGACAGATGTGTTATGGATAGACTTAATGTATCGAGCACGTAGAGGCCTTGGAAAAAAGTCTTAAGCGACAGGATAGTATAGCTACAGAGACCAAGGTTAAGGTAAGCGCAGAGGCATAGCAAGCTGGAAAAGTTTAGGAATTCGAGCCTCAATCTAGGGAAAGTCTTAGATGCCCAAAGACAGTCTAAGAAGCCTGTAGGTCTAGGTTTTCACAAAATTCCTCCACCGTTCAATGCGAACTATGTGCCTCAGCCTCAGGAGAAAACTGACAAGTCAGTAGACTTAGAGGACCTACCTGAACCGACACCTGAGCCTATAGTAGAAAATGCACCTAAGGTGGCTGACTCAACCGTCAAGGTCAAGAAAGTGAAATTTGTGTCTTCCTCCAGTGAAACACCTGCAGGAAAACAGAAAACTTCATGGGCTGACCAGGTCGATGAGTCAGACATCATAGCTGAACCAAAGGAAGTAGACACTAGTGAGACACCTAGATATAAGGGAACCACCAAAAAGTCCATAGATAAGATGTCTTGCTTCAGAGGTCACGAGAAAGGGCACGTTGCTTCTCACTGTCCACTTAGGAAAGCAGATGTTACCCCTAAGACAGTGAACCCAACACCTGTTAAGCCCTCACCCAGTGTGGCAAGCAGCAGTAGTTCTCAACCTACCGAGAAAACTGTGCAGGCCGCACCCAAACAAGTTGTGAAAAACACACCGGTTAAGGTTGGACCAAAGGAAGTGATTAGGACAAATTCACCGAATCGTGTCAATAATCAATCTAGGTCAGCACCTCAGCAAGTCTATAGGAGCACAACACCTAGCAGGTCACATACTCCAGTTAGGTCACATACTCCAGTTAGACAATATGCACCGGTAAGAGCTCAAGGATCACAGTCAGAAATGGCATATAATATAAATTATTCTAGAGCTCCACAACAAATGTCTACACCAAGGCAAAGAGTGAACTTAAATCACTCGGCACCACAACAGAATTTAGTTCAAAGGCCCAAGTCACCTGAAAGGCGAGATGGGTACTTGAAAGAGTTCACGTATGTGGACGAGAATGGTATTACCAAGTCAGTCATGGCTTGGGTTCCCCGTGATAACTATCCTCTTTTCTTTCATGTGCAGGAGATAACTACAGGTCCAAACAACAAGTGGTTCGTCGACAGTGGTTGCTCCAGGCACATGACGGGGGAAAGAAGTCTACTCACAGACTTCAAAGGGGGTAATAGGGGATTCGTATCATTCGCTGGTAACAAGGGTGGAAACATCACGGGTATCGGAGTGGTCACTAATGGGACAATAAAATTGGACCAAGTTTATCACGTTGATAAACTGGTTCATAATCTCGTTAGTGTATCTCAAATCTGTGATAAGAAGAACTCGGTGTTATTTACTGACACTGAGGCGTTAGTGCTAAAGCCTGGATTCAAAATTCTTGAAGAATGGGTGTTGATGCGGGCGCCAAGGAAGAACGACTTGTACATGCTGGATATGAACAAGCCAGAGACTTCGATGGGGCCAATTTGTCTACTATCCAAAGCTTCGGAGACGGAATCGTACTGTGGCACAGACACATGGCTCACCTGCACCTGAGAAAGATGAATTACATAACGAAGCATGGACTGGTGCAGGGTGTGCCCATGAAAAGTTTTCAGTACGAGGATAAGTGTCTACCTTGCATGAAGGGCAAACAGCACAAGAAGACACACAAGTCCAAGAAGCAGAATTCCATAGCCTCAACATTCGATCTGTTGCACATGGACCTTTTCGGCCCAATCAACAAAAGGAGTATCGGAGGTAGTTGGTACTGCTTAGTTATCACTGACGATTACTCACGTTTTTCTTGGGTTTTCTTTTTAGGTACGAAGGACGAGACGGCTGCAAGGCTCATCGGGTTCTTGGACCAAGGGGAGAAACTCATACGGAACTAGGGTTAAAACATATTCGTAGTGATAATGGAACTGAATTCAAAAACACTGTAATTGGTGTATATTGCCTATCAAAGGGCATAGTGCATCAATTCAGTGCACCATATGAACCTCAACAGAATGGGGTGGCCGAACGTAAAAATAGAACTTTGATTGAGGCTGCAAGGACTATGCTTTCGGATTCAAAGCTTCCTACCATATTTTGGGTGGAGGCAGTGAATACCGCGTGCCACATTTTAAACCGAGTCCTTACAGTCAAATCATTGAACAAAACATGCTATGAAATTTTGAATAAACGGCCACCTAACTTAACTGGATTCGAACCGTTTGGAGTACCATGCACACTTTTAAGAACAAAACATCAACCAAAGTTTGGTGAAAAGGCTGACGAAGGATACTTCCTAGGTTATGTGCCAAACTCACCGAACAAACGGGTGTTTAACAAAATAACTGGTACTGTGGAGATTGTGTATAACATTGAAGTCACAAGTTATACACATGAACCCCAAACTGGTCCGGAATGGATATTTGACTATGATAAGTTGTTTGAGTCATTTAACATTCCTTTGGATGATAATGCAGGTACAATCGAGAAGGACATGGCGACGTTGCATCTGAACGACGATGGCCAAATCTTTCCGAGGACCACGTTCGAATCTACATCCGAACCTACTGCGACAGTAGATGGATCTCCAGAAGTTGCTGATCAAGAGGCACCTAACACTGAGAATCAGACTCAAGCATCGAGTTCCAATTCTGAGGAAAACGTCTGTGAGGAGGAAAATGTAGAAGCTGAGCCTGTTCCCCCATTAGGTGAAATAGGATCCAACTTAGGAGATAATCTAAGGGTTGATGAAATAGAGACCTCTAGGATTAACAAGAACCATCCAATAGAAAGCATCATAGGAAATCCTAACGAGGGTGTGAAGACTCGGAGTAGTGTAAATAACAACACCGTGTTGTTGTCGATGATAAACGACTCCGAGGCATATCACACATGTCTTTATTCATGTTTCATATCGCAAGTAGAGCCTAAGAATGTGCAAATGGCACTTAAGGATGTAAGGTCTATGACTGCAAGATCTATCTCGACGCGGATCCGTGAACGAGTGCGGAATCCTCGTTGACGGTTAGACGGACAACTCTCAACCAACGGAACACGGAGACTATTAGACGCTGAACGAACGACACACGAACGATCCTACGTACTAATTCTCTCCGAAACGGCACTCACCTAGCTGATAAACTCGAGATCGCCTCTTGCTTAATTCCTCACGAATTCTGCAAAAAGTCCCTTAATGATTCGAGTCTATCCCTAATTATAGACCCTGATTCGAGTCTGTTGTGGGCCAACCTCGAATCTGGCCCAAGGCCCATTCGAGTCTGTCCATATTGACAGTCTCGAATCTAGCCTTCTTTCGAATCTATGGTTACATTCGAATCTATCACAGATTCGAATGTCAACCCATATATAATTCGAATCTATCCTTTTACATAAACAACTAAGTGTTGAACCTTACGTTATACTTACGATTGAATTTATCTTTGTACTTTATGTTTGAACTTCTTGTAATACGTTAGATCAAGTTCAAACATATAAACACTAATAAATATCAACCATATATAAACATATATATCACACACTTGCTAAAATCACAATGTAGGATCACTTAGACTGCTGTCGTCACACAGGATGTACCAACAGACTCCCCCTTGACGATAGCTTCTAATAATTCACACATTTGATTTAAGAACTTGGTTTATTTATTGATTCAAAACACTACCAGCATACAGACCTTTCTCGATGCATACCTTGACCACATTTTCATACTTACTAGCCTCAGTATCCATATGTGCGTCACTGGAAATCTTACAATTATACAAAATCTGCAGATCTTCTTTAGATAGGTTTACCAGGTGAAGCGGGTCATAGACTCTAAGAATAACATTTTCTTCTAAGTCTTCCATAACCGCTTCCCCAGTTTCCGTGTCAGCATACCACCACTTCAGATTCTTCAGAATATTTTGTGGCATTGGCTTGAGAGGAACCCTCCTAAGACATCTAGCCGGCTTATAGTGAATCCTCATCCAAGGTCGTCCAGTTAGAGGATCAATACGTGACGGATCCTCTACTCTTCTCCCGACCCTTGGATTCAAACGTTCGAACTTCCTTGATCTCCCTTCCTTTCTTATGATTCTTTCGATTACGCTCGCGTAGGGATCATTGCCAATGTTTATAAGATCTTTCCAAGCTAGCGCAGTGATTTCGATTTTTGGCAGGGAGTTGAACGCTTTTAACGTTCGCCTCATGTACTGAAGCCCGTCTTTTCTGTTTATTATAAATAGCTGCAGATCTCTGTCAAAGAACCAGCTTAGAATTCGCTCAGACAGCTTCCCAGTACCTGGCACTCTCATTGTCTTTTTAATTGCTGCTTCCTTCTCTTCAGCCCTGAACCATAGCTTTCGTTTTTCTTCATTAGTTAGCTCTCTTGCAGGTTCTTCTGTCGATGGCTGAGGATTTAATGCAACATTAACTATATCTGCATCGACAATTTTATTTCCATCAATCATATAAGTATCAGTGATAGGATTCTGCTGCACAACTATCTCGTCAGCTTCATCATCCTCATCAGCAAGTACTTCATCATCCGACCGCCAGTCTACTATCTCCCCTGGCACAAACTCCCCTTCTTCCAGCTCTTCATCTTCATTATCAAAACCTACATCCAGTGGATAATCTTCGAGATCCATGAGCACTTCAATCATCTCGCTGATCTCAAAATCTGTAGGCTGTTTAGATGAACTGGCCTCACCCCTTTCTCCTTCGCCTTGACTAGGCTCCCCCTCAACTTGTGTAACTTGAGCTGCAGGAAAATCTACAGACTCAATCTCTTTATTCGCCCCGGGATCATCGCCTTCATGATCATCTCCTCTCTGCACCTCCTGATCTCGGCACGATGTCTCCCCCTGAGCCTGTAAATTTTTCATTAACTGCTCAATTAGGGAGCGCATCGACCTTATCTCAGCCGCCTGATCGCAAACAAAAGTTTTGATTTCTACGTTCTCTTCCTGGACTTGCTCCACAATCTTCTTCAAATCGGCATTTTCTTTATCAAGATTTGCATTATGAGTCTGAATTTCTCCGATCGCCTTGGTTAGGCTTAAGATTTGGACATTCTGGAAGTCAACGCGAGCTTTAAGCTGCAGAAACCTTTGATTGTCAGTGTATGTGGTCGAGGCAGATGGAATGGACTGTATAGGAGTAGGAATGAACGGTGATGGTATATACGGTTCATCTTGAGGTGGTGGTGGTGGTGGAGTGGTGGTTTGAGGTTCCTGATGTTGTGGACTTTCTGGTTGATCTACAGGAGCTGAAGACGATCCTTGCATGAACCTGTGACGTTTGGCCCGTTGCCTTGTCACTAGTTGAGGAACTTCTTCTTCTTCAAAATCAGACTCTTCCAATTCCCTGTTCACTCGCCTCCTCGAACCACCCTCATTTATAATCAATCTTGAACCACAAGTTCCAATTTGAATATCTGGAACTGCAGCTGCCGGAACGTCCGCGAATTCTGAGTCAGATTCCGAGAATGTTAATCCGTCATCTGCCCCTTCTGGCTCGTATTCCTCCACATCTCTAAAAATATCATCTTCCTCTGCTGGTGGACTAAGCAGCTCACCAACCAATGCTACAGCAACGTCTTCATTGGCATGAGGCCCTGCCTCCCAAATTTCATTAAGCGTCTGGCTTAGCTGTTCAGCTTCTCTCGCAACATTTGAGGGCCCAGCTTCTTGAATATTTGAGGGCCCGGCTTCTGTAACTTCTGGTTGCTGGCTTGTAGAAGGCCTGGTTGCCTGAATTTGACTCGCTGCTGGTCTCTGTCGGCGTCTTGGGTCACGCGGCCGAGCACGAGGCTGTTGTTGCTGTTGATGTTGTTGCTGTTGTTGTTGTTGTGGAAACTCAACGACCCCTGCCCAGTTGGCAACTTCCGGGGCTTGAAAATCCCTATCCACTATAGCTCCGAACAATGGACGAGCAACAGGAACAGCCAATCTTCCTCGGTGTGAGGAACAATCAGCGAAAATCCGTTTGTCCATGATGTTAACACTCAGAGAATCATTTGACGGCGGCAAGTCTGGCAAGAAATTCCTTATCAGCATCATAATGAACCTTGGGTACAACAAGAATCGTTCCCTTTCTGGAGCCGTAATTTGATGAACGAACTCCGAGAAGAACATCTGCGAAAAGCTGAACTTCCGATTATATACCAATGCAATAACTCCAGATTGGATCTTTGATACTATGTAATCAAAGCCAGCTTTCTTTGGCGCAAAACAGACCATGAATACGTGCACCAGGAATCTCCATTGCCCAATCAGGCCACTCTTCATGTATGACGACTTTGTCACATCTAAACTGTAGCCCATTCTCAGAAAAGCAGTCTGCCTAATACTTAATGGAAAGTCAATAGGCCCATCTTCTTGTTCTTGAGAACCCAACTATAGCACTTGGCGCAACATATCTGCTGAGAAGACTAGAGGCTGGCCAGCGATTCTGGTTCTGATAACTGTCGGGGTGACAGTACAGTCCACCTGTAAATGATCGTAAAACTGGCGTACATACGAAATTACAATTGGAATGTTATGATACAAAGCATAGCTAATCCTAGACTCAGCTAGGAAGTCCAAAACTTCACGAAAACCCTGCGCCTCAGGGATATTATTATCTGGATTAAGGACCATATTATGCTTCGGGACAAAAGCGCGAACTGCCATATCTGCACAATAAATAAAACTGTTAGACTCATTAAAAATCAATAAACTTGTTTAAATTCAAAATTTGTTTTATTTTGTACTTGATTAAATACAAAATTTAACACAATTAAATTTCCACAAGTTTAATCAAATTTAAATTAAACAAAGTAAATAAAGTACAGATTCGAAAGTAACAGATTCGAAGTGTCCATATTCGAGTGTAATGGACAGATTCGAAGAGTCCCTCTTCGAGTCTAATGGACAGATTCGAATATCATGGTCATCTCGAATCTAATGACAGATTCGAGAAACCCATGAACAGATTCGAAGGTCCAGGAATAGATTCGAAGCCCCGACGGTTGATTTTTCAACAAAAACCCAAGATTTTAACCATTTTGAACTTGGTAAATCACATACATTAGTTCAACTAGGTTCTAATCAATGATTTATGTCTTTAATTTGATCTTTTATAGGTCCAATCTTGGTAATTTAGCAAAAACCCTATTTTGACCCATAAAACTTCAAAATTTTGATGTTTTAGCCTAAAATTGTGTATAAAACTACACAAATCTTGTATAATCCGGTTGATTATACCTAGAAGTGTCTGTAGAATCGAACACAACGTCTTCAAAGTCGACAAAATGTCGTTTAGGAGAGAAACGGTAGACTCGAGAACAGATTCGAAATCGCCAATATAGATTCGAGAGTATAGATTCGAAAACAGTAAGTATTAAATGACTTCACTGTTGACCTATTTATACAACCAACCTTCGAGTCTAAGTGTAGATTCGAATCTACTGACAGATTCGAAGTCTTACTGCTTCGAGTCTGTCTTAGAATCGAAACCACCAATACTTAGAAAAATTTTCGAAAATTTTGAAATAAATTCAACTTTTCCAACTTTTTTCTACGGTATCGTGTAACCAGATAAACTATGCCAATTCTTTTACCCTAAGCTCAAGATAGTTCACGCATTGTTTATTTTATCCAACTTTGAATGCACCCTCAGTAACTTTTGACCTTTTCCCTAAGTAAAAAATTAAACTAATCTAAAATGAAATAAAATAAACTAAGGTAAAAATAAAATAAAATAAAGTAAAATAAAATTTTGACCAAAAATTTAATCTAGACTTAAGAAAAATTTACAATCTAAGCTAAATACTTAACAACATATTTTTGATGAGTATAGTCTAAGAAAGGTTCAATCAGATAGCGATGTCTGATACTAACTTTCAGTACTTAAACTTTCACACTTAGGAATTTTTGATTCCTTTGATTGTTTGTGGTGACATACCTATTTAGCCAATTGTTGGTATTTTACCCTGTTAAACATTCTACATTTCAGAATATCCCTTGGCCTTTTTATTTATCAGGAAATTATCTTACGTGACTCAGACATAGACATACTTTTATGATCAAGGCACACAGACAAAAATTCTAACTTGTTGGTATTTGCAAACTTTCTTTAAAAGACAAACATTGGACACAGGTCTGTATTCTCATACAACAAAGTGTCTTAGTTCGACTTAAGGTTTATTTTTAAAGTTAGCAGATAGCGGTGACAGGTCTGTACTGACGTACAACAAAGCGACATGTCTGCTAACCCGAATCTTAAACAGAGACAACAGGTCTGTACTTACGTACAACAGAGTTGCATGTTTTCGACTCTCAGTTTTACATGATATTTCTATTCTTTCCATTTTCAGATGTATTTGATGTTGCCATACATCCCCAGAAAGTTTGCATACCTCATTTAGACTCAATGTTTGTATGTCTTGTACATAAAAATTAAGACCCGATTGGTCATATTATCTAAGTTAGTGACCGCTGAACATTTCTAGAATTATTATTAGCTTGAGATCCCTATATGTATTATGCCTACCAACACATCAAACTAAGTAAAGTATAACACTTAGGATTTAGTTGCATTATGTGTGAAAGCCTAAATACTTAGAGTTTGTAACGACGGTGCTAATTTTCGTCACTTTGAACCTATGTATCTAAGACTTAACTCCTTTTCTGATATTCTCTTTTTTTGTATTTTTGTAATTTTCTCTCTTTTTTCTTTTGTTTTTCATAAGAAAAAGCAGTAAAATAAGCTAACCTACTGACTTACTAAAAATAGAAACTTACTAAAATTAGAAACTTACTAAAAATAGAAACTTTCCTAAATTAGCAGACTACTGTAAAGAAAGAAATACTACGACTCTAAAAGAAAATAAACTTACTACTACTAAGGTCAAATTACTCTGGGTTGCGCATTCCATTCAGTTGAATTAAATACTCAAACCGTGACTTATCAAACGCTTTGGTAAATAAATCTGCATTATTATCTTCTGTTGCCACCTTTACCAGTTTGATTAAGTTCTTTTCAGCACAATCACGAATAAAATGATGCATTATGTCTATGTGCTTTGTTTTACTGTGTTTAACTGGATTATTAGTTATAGCAATTGTAGATTGATTGTCTATCCTAATAGGAGTTTGAGTGTAAGCCAAACCGTAATCCCGCAATTGTTGTTGTATCCACAGAACCTGTGAGCAGCAACTTCGTGATCCAACTCAAGGAATTTCTGAAGATTTGACATCTTTTCTGAAACAAATTGAATTTGAACTTAATTAATTTAATTCGAAACTGATTTAGACTAACTTATTCGAATCTAGATAGATTCGAAACTAATTAATATTAAATCTGTTGAGATTAAATTCGATTAAGTCTTAAAAGTCAATTAGATTCGAAATTATGTCAGATTCGAACAACTCCTTAGATTCGATGGTCCTTAGATTCGAAGGCTCAGCAGATTCGAATGTCAGCAGAGTCGAAGCACAGAATCGAAACAGGAACAGACTCGAAATAAACTCGAAACAACACAGACTCGAGATCCAATTCGAATGAAGTAACAGATTCGAAACAAAGTAGACTCGAAACTCGCTGAAATTGACTCGAAAGGAGCGTATTTAGATTAGACTCGAGACTAGAGTGAAACCCTAATTACCCCTATAGATTCGAGCGCCGCAAACTCGAAAAACGGCTAACACGTTGATTTTTTGACGTTTTACAGATTAAACCACTATTTTTCAAACGAAAAATAATGATTTCGATCAAAAACGTGAAAAACAACAAAGTGTTTCCCGAATATGAATTTGCTAAGCTCAAAAACACGTTTGTGAGAGCAAAACCGTCCAACTAGCGTCAAGAAACCTAGAATGTATCTGATGAACACGAAGAACACCAAGAACACTCCGTAGTCTCTGATACCACTTGTAAGGTCTACGACTGCAAGATGTATCTAGACGCGGATCCGTGAACGAGTGCGGAATCCTCGTTGACGGTTAGACGGACAACTCTCAACCAACGGAACACGGAGACTATTAGACGCTGAACGAACGACACACGAACGATCCTACGTACTAATTCTCTCCGAAACGGCACTCACCTAGCTGATAAACTCGAGATCGCCTCTTGCTTAATTCCTCATGAATTCTGCAAAAAGTCCCTTAATGATTCGAGTCTATCCCTAATTATAGACCCTGATTCGAGTCTGTTGTGGGACAACCTCAAATCTGGCCCAAGGCCCATTCGAGTCTGTCCATATTGACAGTCTCGAATCTAGCCTTCTTTCGAATCTATGGTTACATTCGAATCTATCACAGATTCGAATGTCAACCCATATATAATTCGAATCTATCCTTTTACATAAACAACTAAGTGTTGAACCTTACGTTATACTTACGATTGAATTTATCTTTGTACTTTATGTTTGAACTTCTTGTAATACGTTACATCAAGTTCAAACATATAAACACTAATAAATATCAACCATATATAAACATATATATCACACACTTGCTAAAATCACAATGTAGGATCACTTAGACTGCTGTCGTCACACAGGATGTACCAACAAAGGATAACTCCTGGGTCGAAGCGATGCAGGAAGAACTTTCACAGTTTAGGAAACTAGAAGTGTGGGAGTTAGTTCTGTTACCTCGAGGGGAGATTGCCATAGGAACCAAATGGGTTTTTAAGTGCAAAAGAGACGATCGGGGTATAGTCACGCGCAACAAAGCGAGATTAGTTGTAAAGGGTTTCAACCAAGAGGAAGGAATCGATTACAATGAAGTTTTTGCACCAGTAGCAAGGCTGGAAGCCATTAGGTTATTTCTAGCGTTTGCCTCCTTCAAGGGCTTTAAGGTATATCAATTAGACGTTAAGAGTGCTTTCCTGTATGGGAAAGTGAAGGAGTTGGTGTATGTAGAACAACCGCCCGGATTTACAGATCCAAAATATCCTGATAGAGTATATCGCTTAGATAAGGCTCTTTATGGATTACATCAGGCACCTAGGGCGTGGTATGAGACTTTATCCAACCATCTTTTAGAAAACGGTTTTGAAAGGGGTAGGATAGATAGTACTCTATTTGTGAAGAGGAAGGGTGAACACTTTATCTTGGTACAAGTGTACGTCGATGATATCATTTTTGGATCATCAGACGAAACAGATGTGCAAAAGATTTCGAGAAGGTGATGAAGTCTAAGTTCGAGATGAGTGCTATGGGGGAAAGTTGAATTTTTTTTTAGGGTTACAAGTTGACCAAAAGAAGGAAGGGATGTTTATCCATCAAACTAAGTATGTCAATGACATATTAGAACGGTTTGGGATGGAGGGAACTAAGTTGACTGCCCACTTCAGCACGCCGATTCAAGTGAATCACAATCTCGGGCCGGGTACTGAAAGTGATACCGATGTGGATCCGACTTTATATCGGGCCATGATTGGGTCACTTATTTATTTAACTGCTTCAAGACCTGACATAATGTTTGCTGTGTGTATTTGTGCTAGGTTTCAAGCGAATCCGAAGGAGATGCATATGAAGGCTGTGAAGCGGATTCTACGATACCTCAAGTCGAAACCGAAGTTGGGTCTTTGGTATCACGCAGAGGGAGATCTAGAGTTGGAAGCGTTCACGGATACTGATTACGGAGGATGCAGCTTGACGCGCAAATCAACGACTGGAGGTTGTCAGTTCCTGGGAGGGAGATTGGTATCATGGCAATGCAAGAAACAAACATCGGTAGCCGTTTCAACGTGCGAGGCCGAGTATGTTGCTGCTGGTAGTTGCTGCTCACAGGTTCTGTGGATACAACAACAATTGCGGGATTACGGTTTGGCTTACACTCAAACTCCAATTAGGATAGATAACCAGTCTACTATTGCTATAACTAATAATCCGGTCAAACACAACAAAACAAAGCACATAGACATAAGGCATCATTTTATTCGTGATTGTGCTGAAAAGAACTTAATCAAACTGGTAAAAGTGGCAACAGAAGATAATAATGTAGATTTATTTACCAAAGCGTTTGATAATTCACGGTTTGAGTATTTAATTCAACTGAATGGAATGCGAAACCCAGAGTAATTTGGCCTTAGTAGTAGTAATTTATTTTCTTTTAGAGTCTTAGTATTTCTTTCTTTACAGTAGTCTGCTAATTTAGGAAAGTTTCTAATTTTAGTAAGTTTCTATTTTTAGTAAGTTAGTAGGTTAGCTTATTTTACTGCTTTTTCTTATGAAAACCAAAAGAAAAAAGAGAGAAAATTACAAAAATACAAAAAAAGGAGAATATCAGAAAAGGAGTTAAGTCTTAGATACATAGGTTCAAAGTGACGAAAATTAGCACCGTCGTTACAGACTCTAAGTATTTAGGCTTTCACACATAATGCAACTAAATCCTAAGTGTTATACTTACTTTTATTTAGTTTGATGTGTTGGTAGGGCATAATACATATAGGGAATCTCAAGGCTAATAAAAATTCTAGAAAAAAGTCAAGCGTGTCACTACTTAGATGTACGACAATCGGTCCTTAATTTTTATGTACAAGACATACAACATTGATCTAAATGAGGTATGCAAACTTTCTGGGGATGGAGGCAACATCAAATACATCTGAAAATGGAAAGAATAGAAATATCATGTAAACTAAGAGTCGAAAACTCAACTCTGTTTGTACGTAAGTACAGACCTGTTGTCTCTGTTTAGATTCGGTTAGCAGACATGATCGCTTTGTTGTACGTCAGTACCGACTGCCACCACTATCTGCTAACTTTACAAGAAAACCTTAAGTCGAACTAAGACACTCTGTGTATGAAATACAGACCTGTGTCCGATGTTTGTCTTTTAAAGAAAGTTTCAAATACCAACAAGTTGAATCTTTTCTCGTGTGCCTTGATCATAAAAGTATGTCCATGTCTGAGTCACGTAAGATAATTTCCTGATAAATAAAAGGCCAAGGGATATTCCGAAATGTAGAGTTTAAAGGGGTAAAATTACCAACAATCGGCTAAATGGGTAGTGTCACAGACAAACAATCAAAGGAAGCAAAAAATTCCTAAGTGTGAAAGTTAAGTAACTGAACTGTAGTATCGACATCGCTACCTCCTATTGAATTGAACCTCTCTTAGGACTATAACTCATCAAAAATATGTTGTTTAGTATTTCACGCTTGCTTGTAAATTCGTTTAAGTTTAGTCTAAGTTCTCGAATAAATTTTTTGGCGTTAAATTTTATTTTACTCTTTATTTTATTTTTACCTTAGTTTATTTTATTTTAGTTTAGTTTAGTTTCATTTTTACTTAGGTAAGTAGGTCAAAAGTACTAAGGGTGACATTCAAAGTTGGATAAAATAACAATGCCGCGTGAACTATCTTGAGCTTAGGTAAAAGAATTGGCATTAGTTTATCTGGTTACACAATACCGTAGAAAAAAAGTTGGAAAAGTTGAATTTTATTTTCAAAATTTTCGAATTTTTGCTAAGTGTTGGTGGTTTCAAATCGAAGACAGACTCGATATAGAGTAACTTCGAATCTGTCAGTAGATTCGAAGCTATGCTTAGACTCGCAGGTTGGTGGTATAATAGGTGTTAACCAATAGGTCATTTAACTCATCGTTTTCGAATCTATACTATCGACTCTATATTGGCGATTTCGACTCTGTTCTGAGTCTATCGTTACATCCTCTAAATGACAATTTTGTCGAGCTTTGAAGACTGTGTGTTCGATTCTACTCTTGCATCTAGTTATAATCAACTTGATTGTACAAGATTTATTAGTTTATACACATAGTTTAGGCGTAAAACATCAAATTTTGAAGTTTTTAATTGGGTAAAATATATGGTTTTTGGCTAATATAACTAGTTTGGGCCTATAAAATATCAAATTGAAAAGCATAAATCAGGATTAGAACCTAGTTGAACTAATGTATGTGATTTACCAAGTTCAAAATGGTTTAAAATCTTGGGTTTTTGTTGAAACAATGGCCGACGGGGCTTCGGCTATTCTGGATTCGAACTGTTCATGGGTCTCTCAATCTGTCATTAGATTTCGAGATGACCCATGATATTCGAATCTGTCCATTAGACTCGAATAAGGACTCTCGAATCTATCTGTCCATTACACTCGAATATGGACACTTCGAATCTGTTACTTTCGAATCTGTACTTTATTTACTTTGTTTAATTTAATTTTATTAACTTGTGGAACTTTAATTGTGTTAGATTTTGTTATTTATAGTACAAATAAAACAAATTTGAATTTAAACAAGTTTATTGATTTTAAGAGTCAACATTTTGTTTAGGAGAGGGGTAAGTTTTTGCAATATGGCGGCTCGTAGCTTTTTGTCCCAAAAGGCATAATATGGTCCTTATCCTGATAATAATATCCCTGAGGCGCAGGGTTTTCGCCAAGTGTTGGATTTCCTAGCTGATTCTAGGATTAGCTAGCGTTGTATCATAACATTCCAATGTCATTTCTGATCGTGGAAGAGTTTTATGACCATTTACAGTGTTGATTGTACTGTCACCCCACATTCTAAGAACCAGAATTTGCTGGACAGCCGCTATATCTTCTCTGCAGATATGTTTGCGACAGGTTCTGAGTTGGGAACACAGGAACAGGAGATGGGCCTAATATAACTTCCGTTAAGTATTAGGCAGACCGCGTTTCTGAGGATGGCTACAGTTTGGATGTTACGAAGTCATCGTATATGAAGAGTGGACCTGATAGGCGACAGTGGAGATTCTTGTGCACGTTTTCATGGTTTGTTTTGCGCGAAGAACGGCTGGACGGATTTGACTAGCATAGTGCAAGAGATCCAATCGGGAGGTTATTGCACTGGATTGTCTAATCGGAAGTTCAGTTTCTTTCTCCGCAAATGTTTTTCTCGGAGTTCGCCATCAGCTTACATCTCCAGAAGGGAAAGATTTTCTGTTCCTGAATACTTTTTTTGATGGTTTATTAAGGCACCTCTTCTTCTGGCCAAATTCCACAGTCAGATACTCTCGAGCGTTAATTTCTTGGCAACGCATTTTGCTGACTGGCTTCCTCACAATCGGAAGATTACTGTTCCGGTGGCGCGTCCATTGTTTGGAGCGATTGTGGATAGGATTCCACTCCCGGGAGTGCCAACGGGCAGGGGCTTCGTTGGAATCAACCACTACAACAACAACTAGCAACTCAACAGCCAGCACAAGCCGCGTGCTCAGCCGCGTGACAAGACCGGACGACAGAGGCCAGCCCCGAGTCAAATCCAGGCGTCAAGGCCTTCTACGAGCGACCAGCCCAAGCACAAGAAACAGAGAGACTTCAAGTGCAGTTCCCGAATCTGAGCAGATGCCAAACCCTGGAGGAAATATGGGCTCTGGTCCCCATGCCAATGAAGATGTATGCAGCGCGTATGGGTGAGTTCAGTCCCCAGAAGATTGAAGATGCATTTGATTTCGTTGATGTAGAGGAATATGAGCCAGGAAAGGCAAGCATGAAGCTTCTTAAACATCTTCGATCCGATCAGCAATCAGAGGGAAGTTCCTGTAACCAAGCAGCTCAGATCCCGGAAATTCAAATTGGAACCTATGGATCAGCGCTTGATTTGTGCGGGCGGTTCGAGAGGCGAGGGAGGCATCTGGGGAATTCAGGATGATTTGAACGAAAGAGGTTGTTCCGTTTGTTGACGAGGCAAAGGCCAAACGTACATATTCATCAGGGGACATCATCAGCGTCCGCTTTGCCAACCTCAGCCTCAAACCCAAACCCCAACCAACCACGCCACAGCATCCACCATCCCCCCGCCACTCAGCATCATGAAACCATACATTCCACCACCATTCTCCCATTCCCATTTAAGTCCATTCATCTACCTCAGCCGCTTAACTGAAAATCAAAGATTCCATGCAACTCATAGGGACGTGGTTGACTTTTCAGCATGTTCATATCTTGACTCTCACAAAAGCTGATTTGCGGAGGAGCTCCAGGAGCGATAAGGCAAATCTTGTATAGATTGATTAATGCTGGAGCTAAGAAGATTGTGGAAGAGTGTGTAAGGGACGAAAACAAGAGCTAAAATCTTTTATTGCTGATCAATTTCAGAAATCAGATCAATGAGTGTCCCTCCTTGAGCCAACTTATGAACAAAACTACAACTCAGGTTGGAGACAAGTTGTAGGCTCACGGAGGGTACAACGAAGAAGACGAGATGATGACCGACAGCAATGATCCCGTGCAAATAGAGATGAGTCTGTAGATTTTCCTGCAGCTCAATCGACACAATTAGGGGAGCTAGTCAAGGCGGTGAATTGGTGAGGCTCTTTCTCCACCCCTCACTTACTTTGATCAGTGCGAGATGATTGCGCTCATGGATCTCGATATGATCCTCTGGATGAGGTTTTGTATATGAAGATTGAGCTGGAGGAAGGCGAGTTTGTGGGCCAGAAGAGATAGTGGACTGGCGTCAGATGATGAGTTAGTACGCTGATTAGGATGATGAAGCTGATGAATAGTGGTGCAGCAGAATCCTATTACCGATTACCTACATGATTGAAGAAATAAGAATGTCAATGTATATATAGTAATGCTTGCATTGAATCCTATCCTCGCCATCGACAGAAGAACCTGCAAGAGAGCTACAATGAAGAAAAAGAAGCATGGTTCAGGGCGCTGAAGAGAAGGAAGTCAGCGATTAAGAGGACAATGAGATTGCCGGGGTACTGGAAGCTGTCTAGCGAATATTAAGCTGTTCTTTGATAGAGATCGTGCAGCTATTTTAATTAAAAGGAAAGACGGCTTCAGTACATGAGGCGAACATTAAAAGCATTTCAACTCCCTGCCAAAATCGAAATCACTGCGCTAGCTGGAAAGATTTGATAAACATTGGCGATGACCCTATGCGAGCATAATTGAAAGAATCATAAGAAAGGAGGGGATATCAAGGAAATTTGAGCGTTTGAACCAAGGGTCGGGAGAAAGTAGAGGATCCGTCACGTATAGATCTCTAACTGACACCGTGGATGAGGATTCATTACAAACCAGCTAAATGTCTGAGGAAAAGTGCCTCTAAGCAAATGCACAGAATTTTTGCAAGAATTTGAAATTGGTGGTACGCCGACACCGGAAGGGGAAGCAGTTATGGAGATTTGAAGAAAAAGTTCATTTCTTAGTAGTCTACGACCCCCTTCACCTGGTCTAACCTCCAAAGAAGATCTTCAGATTTGTAAAGTGTAAGATTCTCCAGTGACACACATAATGGACGGTGAGCAGTAGTAAATGAAAATGTAGTCAAGGTATTTGTCGAGAAAGGTCTGTATGCTGGAGTGTTTTGAATCAAAAATAAACCAAGTTCTTAAATCAAATGTGTGAAGTATGAGAAGCTTCGTCAAGGGGGAGTCTGTTGTAACATCCGGTGGGACGATCAGCAGTCTAAGTGATCCTACATTGTGATTTTAGCAAGTGTGTGATATATATGTTTATATAGTTGATATTTTTTAGTGTTGTATGTTTGAACTTGATGTACTATTACAAGAAGTTCAAACATAAAGTACAAAGATAATTCAATATAAGTAATAACGTAAGTGCAACACTAGTTGTTTTATGTAAAAGCTAGATTCGAATTATATATGGGTTGACATTCGAATCTGTGATAGACGAATGTAACCATAGATCGAACGAAGGCTAGATTCGAAGTGTCTATGTGGACAGACTCGAATGGCCTTGGGCCAGATGTCGAGCTTGCCCAACAACAGACTCGAACAGGGTCTATAATTAGGGATAGACTCGAATCACTAGAGGACTTTTAGCAGAATTCGTAAGGAATTAAGCAAAAGGCGATCTCGAGTTTATCATCTAGGTGAGTGCCGTGCGGAGAATTAGTTCGTAGGATCGTTCGTGGGTCGTTCGTTCAGCGTCTAATAGTATCGTGTGCCGTTGGTTGAGAGTTGTCCGTCCTAAACCGCAACGAGGATGCCGGGACTCGTTCACGGATCCGCGTCTAGAGAGATCTGCAGTCTAGACGTACAATTTGCTATTTTTTCAATCAAACAGCTTGAGTCGTTTCTCAGAGCTGCTAGTTCCTTTTCTCGGGCTGTGCTAGTGTTTCACTTGATCTGTCAAGTGTGCCAGGGGTTAATTTTGGTAACTCCCATAGGTGGTGCGCTGGGGATTAGATATTTTCGAAACCTTTAAAAAGGTCCCAGTTTCGTTCAATTGTGAAACGCCCAAAGGCAAAATAATCTCCACGACCTTCGTTTCTCGTCGTGAGCGAGGTTCCACCGCTGTCTCTGAAACCCGTAAAAGCCACCCAGTGAGCGTGTAATGGAGTTGTCAAGAACATAACGCCGCTCCCGTAGCTGCAACGTCAAACACGCGGACCTGTAACCATTCCACTGACATGATGGACGCCGCTTGAAGTCCCACATGCAGTCATGGCTGACCAGACACCCCAACAATATACATAACTATATAGAGCCATTTTTGTGAAACAGTTCCTCTGTTCAACCCATTCATAGGCGTCACTTCTTTGACCGTCTCAAGATTGCGGGAACCACGGTCACCATCACTGAGGTATCGTCGTACGCCACACCACTTGCATCTTCAAGATTGCCACAGGTAATACCGATTCTTTCGGTCGCTTCTGCCGTACATGAAGGCCTTGTTTAGCCATATAGGGTATGGGGCCCTACTGCTTATTCTATACGGTCTGATAAAACTCATTTGCACTAAGTGGAATATTCTTGTACATATTATCCAACATACTGCATGAGGGGGGGGGATGGGGAGCCCTAAAAGAACTGCTGGTCAGAAATTATCCTCAAACCATAGACCACACCTGTAGTGTGTTTACTACAGGCGAACAGTTCAAATTTTCCAATATGATTTTCAGGGTATCTTTAAGGCATCATGCCCTAAAACATGGACATTTTTTATTGTATCCTAGATTTGGTTGAAATTATTGGCAAGTCGGAACTTGCAGTAACTTCAATGTACATAAAAAGGTTCTGTTTCCCATAGGCACTTTTAACCCTACTTAACAAGTCTTTTAAAATCAGTGCCAATTTTTTGAGTTAGACTGATCCCATTGCCTTCTGCAATGTGTGGGCATCCAGATCCACAGAAACAGCAGGAGAGGGTCCTGGCAGGCCCAGCCTAACACACTGCTTCCACACCCAGGACCCAACGCCACTCCTCATGATACAATAACCCTCTGATTCTTCTGTTAAATCTCTCATCCCCCGTAGACGATACAAAATAAAAATGGTTCATGAGCATTCCTTCCTCCTCAAACGTCACATACAAGGCCAATGTCACTGTGCATAAGGACCTCCAGCACAGAATATCCAAAAGGGCACCCACTGAGACTCTCCCCATCCTCAATTTGGAGGTGGACAATCTCAACAGAGAATTGTCCATATGGGGTTCTGGTGGCTGACACTACGTCGTGTCTGCACAAGAGCACAAGACAGTGTCAACATCATTAAGACCACACCCCATGGCAACAGAGGGTGTGCAAAAGCAACTTCTGGAAGGTCCCCAGAAACAAGAACAGAGGGCCCAGAGGTGATACTTCTGGAATTCCTGCCAGAGAATAAAAAAAGATCACAAACCCACACACTTTTGCTGATCTTGAGGCTAAGTCCGCAACTTATGTTTTATTAAATGACGGAGTCCCTCAGCTAGAAACTGTTGTGGCGTATTGGAATATAAATCAGTCCCATTATTGCTACAAGGGGGCATAAATCAGAGTACTAACTTCAACAGAAAGTCACTCAGAAGAGAGAAGGGATTATTTTCAGAGGGGGTTCACCCGCTGTGGAAATAAGATCATTCAACTTGAGAAGGTGAATCGAACCCGAATGGGTAAGGGTGTATGTCCTCCTGACCAAACAATTGTGCATTCAAAAGGGGAGAATCAGGAGATCCCCCAGGTCAGTCCAAGCAGCTCCAGCTCTCACGCAACAGTCCAAGATTCTAGGCTAAACAGTCCTGCAACAGATACTCAAGCTGTTAGGCCTAGAACTCAGCATCTCACAAAAAACAACAAGACTTGTATCATAGAAGGCAGTCAAGCTCCTGTTAGTTCAGTCCAAGCCACAACTTCTGCAACCAAGATAAAGCAAAGGGGCAGCCCATAAGAATCTCCAAGCAACAAATTTGAACTCCAGAATGCCCAGTTGCCTTGATGCTAATTTGCCAGAATGGTTAGCAGAAGAACAGACGAGCTTAGGAACCAGCAACCATGCTCAATGAAAGATGATGAACCCTTAAGTGATTACCTAAGAGGTTGTGGTTAAACAGAATGAGAAGAAAGGAAAATGGCAACTGGGCATTCAAAAGCAGAGCACATAAGGTTTTTTGTCAATTTTGCCTATTCAGCTGGAATTCCCAAAGAAGATGGCTCAGTCCATGGAATACAGAGAAGGCCTCAAGAAATTCAATGATAAAGAAATGGAAAAACGAAAAATAGCCAAAGTCCCTCCTCAATAAGTCCAAAGCCAAACAAGAACCAATCAAGCTGGTGTCAGTGACCTTCTCCCCTGTTCAAGCGGTTGCTACTAAGCCTCAATCAGAAGCAATCACTCCAGCAAAGCTTGATCAGGTGGAAAAGGTGGCTGTTTGAAGCAATGCAACTCAGAGGTGATGGAGATTGAAAGACACTCGACCAGCGGACCTTGCTCAAAACCTCCTATTACATACTGATATCTAGCCGCAATGGAGACAGTGACTTAAAATCATTTTTGTAGTAGAAGAGAACCTGGTCCTGAGGAAGATTATAAGATGTATGATGCACATGTGCAGGGATGCAAGATGAGCTTACCAGAATGCAATCATGTTGGAATCTGTGACTCAAAGTCAGATCTTCACTCCTCCAAAGGTCCAGCAGCTATAGAGATTTAAAAAGCATTTTGATCCAAAGTCATCAGAAAAGAGATAGAAGATGCCAAAGGAGATGAAGATGCACAGGTTGATCTGTATGGAAATTAAAGACATACAGCTCAAATTTGCAAATGGATCCAGCATGGTCGTCAAATTTGAAATTCTTGATCTTCCCCTTCCAAGGGCAATGGTTGGGTAACAAATGAGCTCAGTGAAGATAGACTGTGATAGAGAAGAAATTGAAAGAGAAATTTTTGAAGGCAGTGAAGCAGAAACTTCACAATGGTAATTTTTGGAGGCCTTCGTTTGTAGAT
>JAANYP010001689.1:194165-209896 GCA_020465985.1 Centrapalus pauciflorus
GTCGCAAAGCATATGCTAAAGATTGCTGCTACATGTTGACATCTACTATGTTAACATCCACAATTATAGATGATGTCAAGGCCGCACAGGAGGAAGCCTTGAAAGACGAGAATGTTGGTGCTGAGGATATAAGGGCGCAAATTAAGAATATGGAAACAAGTGAGTCGGGTTTGAAAGGTATATATGGGAGAATCTGGGTGCCGAAGTTTGGTGGGATGAGAAACGTGATCATCGAAGAAGCGCATCAATCAAAGTATTCTGTACATCCCGGGAGCACCAAGATGTACAATGACCTAAAAGCAGACTTTTGGTGGCCCGGACTAAAGAAAGACATAGGTCAGTATGTGGAGAGATGCCGAACTTGTCGGTTAGTGAAAGCCGAACACCAGCAACCATATGGTAGTTTGCAGCCGCTTCCCATTCCGGAATGGAAGTGGGAGCACATTACTATGGATTTTGTTACAAAACTGCCGAAGACTAGGCGCCAAGATGATGCAGTTTGGGTGATAGTCGATAGATTAACTAAGT
Organism: Centrapalus pauciflorus; assembly: GCA_020465985.1. NCBI lineage: Eukaryota > Viridiplantae > Streptophyta > Magnoliopsida > Asterales > Asteraceae > Centrapalus > Centrapalus pauciflorus. The sequence continues at coordinate 194,694 of JAANYP010001689.1, forward strand.
CCGCACATTTTATACCGATAAGAGAAAGTTACTCCTTAGAAAAGTTGGCTAAAATTTATATGGACGAGATTGTTTCTAGGCATGGAGTGCCTAAGTCCATAGTATCGGACCGGGACAGCCGGTTTACTTCAAATTTTTGGTCGGCTTTGCAAGAAGGGTTAGGGACAAGGATAGCAATGAGTACAGCTTACCGCCCGCAAACTGATGGTCAGAGTGAGCGGACCATCTTAACGCTTGAAGACATGATGAGATCGTGTGTGTTAGATCTCGGTGGCAATTGAGACGATCATCTGCCACTCATAGAGTTTTCGTATAACAACAGTTACCACGCTACAATCAAGAAAGCTCCGTTCGAGGCTTTGTATGGAAGGAAATGTAGGACTCCTACATGTTGGAGAGAAACGAGTGAAACACCAATCGCTGGGCCGGCCTTGCTTCAAGAAACAAACGAGAAGATACAGTTGATTAGACAGAACATGAAAGCGGCCCAGGATCGTCAGAAAAGTTACTATGATCGGAGGCACAAACCGATCAATTTTGAAGTGAACGACTGGGTCTACTTGAAAGTATCACCCATGAGGGGTGTTACTCGTTTTGTTAAAAGGGGCAAGTTGGCTCCGAGATTCGTCGGACCCTTTAAGATTGTTGAAAAAGTTGGAAATCAGTCTTATCGATTAGAATTGCCTGAAGGGATGTCGGGCATACATCCAGTATTTCACGTTGGGAATCTCCGAAAATCATTTAGCACTGGAAATGAGGATTGGGCAGACCACACGGAGCTGCAAGTTGACGAAAGGCTTCGATATGTGGAGGAGCCGGAATGTGTATTGGATACTAAGATGAAGAAGTTGAGGAGCAAAGAGATAGAAATGGTGCTTATACGATGGAAGCATCATAAGGGAGCAAATCATACATGGGAAACTAAGTCAGAAATGTTAAGAAAGTATCCGAAACTGTTTGAATCCGAGTAACTTCGAGGACGAACTTGAGCGTGGTGGAGCCCATGCTGTAACATCCTCGGATTTATTTTAATGTATTTTGGTTAATTAAGTGGAAAATATATGTTTAAGTTAAAATTAAGCAATTATTATGTATTTGGGTTATTTAGAAGTTTGTTGCTATTTTTGAGAAAATTGAACTCAGAATCATTGTTATGGAATATTAAGGAATTAAAAAGTTATTTATGATAATTCTAAGATTAAATCAGTATTTTATGGAACCGGTTAGGTCGAGTGGTGAAATGTGCAAAAATGACGAAAGTTGTATAAAAAGGGTAATAGGCTTCATTTTTCTATTTTACACTATCTCACTACTTTATCTCTCTAGAAGTTCTCTCTGCATCTCTCTAAGTTATCTCGCAAACCGACCGTCAGATTATCGAGAATTATACGTCAACGGAAAGGTATCGAGGAATACAACAACAATCTACAAACAGATTTCTGATTTCATACGAATTGAGGTAAGAATCGAATCTTTTAAGTTTATAGTTTCGGTTTTGAAGTTAACTAGAATTCGAATCTGTTGTTTTGTGCGAATTTGAGCTTGTTTTGCTTGAAATGTTGCTGGAATATGATAATATATGCATAATAGAATCGAAACTAGGTATTATACATGATATATTAGTGATTTTAGCCTTAGAAATGAAGGATTTAAGTTGAAATGATGAACATACTCGAATATGTCAAGAACAGAGTCGAAATGCATGAACAAACTCGAAATTGGTGCTAGATTCGAGTATATACTCGAGTTTAACCATCAGATTCGAGCAAGGGTTCGAATCTATCATTATAGGTTCGAATTTAGCCCCTAGATTCGAATGGGGTTCGAGTTTAGCCCCTAAAGTCGAAATGGTTCGAATCTAACAGGAACTCGACGAGTTCCTATACTGAACTCGGCGAGTACTATTCAATTTCGGGCAGATTCGAATGGGTTTTAAAGGGGTCGAATCTATGGACTAATGATTACACTTTTGGGATATTTTTGGTAGTAAATTAAGGTATATAATGAAAGGTTAATTGGAAATAAAAACACACCAATTGATGGTTTATATCATGAGTTATATAAAGGACAATGTATGAACATGAAATGGGTTCAAACTTAATTATGGTATGAATTTGGACATGTACCCGAAATGGGGGAAAATATCGCCAAACTTACGAAACTTGATTTTATGGATATTAACGGTTAATGATATGAGGAATTGTTGTAATTGATTTAACAGGTCCCTTGTGGTGTTGTTTAACCCACAGTGGGGTACTTGGAGGATCCGGTTGAAAGCCCGAAGAGAAATAATATCGGTTAAAAGATAAAATTACGCACCCACTGTGAGTACAGTAGATTTCGCATGTTTATATTTGTTTTATGTAAGCTTTGCCTGCTGAGACTTGTTGTTTCATTGATTGTTTGGAATTCTACTAACTTGCGTAGATTTAGATGCACATTCTTACTTGTTGCATGTCCTTTCGGTTGTTGTGCATCTAGTGATGGACCGGTGGGTCGCATCGATTACTCTGATGTTACTGTGCTATATGACCTGGAGTTGATCCCTCCTAGGCCCGGTAGGCAGTATGTCATCCCCGATCGTACGTTTGTCTCAGATGGTATGTTTAAATGCCGAGCTTTGAGCTCGAAGGGGCTGCGGCTCTGGTCCGTACTTTGTGTACGAAGAGGATATCCGATGTTGGTCATCTGTGTTATCCTTGGGCTTCATAAAAATTTATAAATGCATAATCTCTGTATTCACTAAGCATCCGCTTATTCCCCAGTTGTTGATTTTTATTTTACAGGAAAAGGGAAGTCTACTGCTGGACCTTCTAGTTAGGTCGTTTGGAAGATTTGGGAGACTCGGCACTATTTGATCGGTAATTGTGATTTGGACAATGTTGTAATATATTCTGGATGATTGTAATAAATGTATGGGTGTGTAGACTTAGACTTGGTATCTTATAGCACCGTAGGGTGTTTAACACTTGTTGCACTATTTCATTTATGTTTTAATGCTTCCGCACTTAATTTAGGTTATCAGATCATTATGTTATTGCATGTTGATGATTAATCCTGGGTGTATTGTAATTGGTGGTTGTTGTGGCAAGGGTGTCACACGAGATGGTATCAGAGCAGTTGTTTGAGATTCAAGTGTCCGTGAGGTCTTGATCTCAAACATTAGGTAATGATATATAGTGGTTTAAGTAATGATCTGAACTAAGATAGGTTATGATCTAGTAATTATAAGAGATTGACTATCATACGGGACAAATAAGTGGTGTCTTTAAACTGATGACATGTTACTAAACAAGTTATATGTTTATATTTTCAGAACATGTCTGGAGGAATGACACCTGAGGAAGCCAGAGAGATGATGCTAGCCATGATGGCTGAGCAGAATAAAATGATACAAGATCAGTTTCGGGCTCGAGATGAGGCCGATGCTAAGAGGAGAGAGGATAAGAGAAAGAACAAGGAGAAGGAAGGGGGTAACAACGAGGAACGAGATGACAACACTGGGTCATCTAACAAACCTCGAGGTTATCGTTTTAAGGATTTCAAAGGAAACGGAGCTGTAGAGTTTAATGGTTTAGGGGATGCTGTTGCTGCACTTGAATGGATAACCGCAACTGAGCGAACATTCCGAATCAGCGACTGTGCTAAGAAGGACATGGTTCGTTATGCAACTGCTATGTTCACTAATGACGCAATTATGTGGTGGAATGCCATGGTGAATGCTTTGACATTGGAGAAGATTTCTGTTATGACTTGGGCTGAGTTCAAGGACCTATTCACTCAGCAGTACTGTCCGGTTGATGAGCGCCGGAGGTTGGAAGCAAAGTTTATGGCGCTAGTACAGGGGACTAAGACGGTGTCCCAATATGCTGTGGAGTTCACGAGGTTAAGTCTGTTCGCACCTCATCAGGTGGACACCGAAGAAAGGAAAGTGACCAGGTTCGAGGCTGGTCTTGACATTGAGATTAGGAGGGTTATGAGCAACGTCCGCTACCCTACATTTGCTGGCTTACTTGAGGCTGCCAGAAATGTAGAGCAGATTTTGATTATGTCGGGCTACTCTGTTGGGTCTGCTGCTGCTTCCACCAATCCAACACAGCCGTCACCGCCGAAGCGCCAAAGGGAGGGAGGATATTCTGGTTCTTCCCGGTCTTCACAGTACTCACCTCAACAGTCGTATCGCCGACAATCTGGTTCATCTGATCGCGGTCGTGCGCGTGCATACTCCATCAACACTGAGCCGCAGTATTGCAATAAATGTCATCTGGAGCACTTTGGCAAATGCACTAACGGACGTGCTTGTTTTTGCTGTGGGGAGCTTGGCCATTTTCAGAATGACTGCCCAAGGAAGGGTGATGCTTGCTATAAGTGTGGGGTGTGGGGTCACTATAGCAGGAATTGTAGAAAGAATGCTCCAACGGCTGCTGTCCCATCATCAACACGATCGTCTGGAGGTTCGAGTGGTGGTTCAGTTAACCGCCGGGGTCAGTCACAGAGGGCACCTGCTCGTGCTTTTCAGATAACTGCAGAGGAGGCAAGGGAAAATCCGGAGGTCGTAACGGGTACGTTTATAGTTAATTCTATGCCTGCACGAGTTTTATTTGATTCGGGTGCCAATAGGTCGTTTGTTTCTACTGTGTTTGCACAAAGACTTGCTATGCCACTGTCTAAGTTGTCTGCTATACTTGATATTGAAACTGCTAGCAATACTTTAGTTAAGGTAGATCATGTATACCGAAATTGCACGTTAGTAATTGAAGATGTAGTCTTCAATTTGATCTGATTCCGATAGAGTTCAGCGAGTTTGATGTGATAGTCGGAATGGACTGGTTGATCGAGAATGAAGCCCATATAGTGTGTAAGAGCCGAATGATAAAGATAACTACCCCGGAGGGGCGTGAGATATGTATATATGGGGATAGGAGAAGCGGGGATCTGTGTTTGCTGACTATTGCAAAAGCTCGAAAGCTTGTTGCAAAGGGATGTGATGCATACTTAGCATATGCGATTGATGCTAAGGCAGAGAAAAGAACTTTGGCCGATGTGCCGGTTGTTTCACAATTCCCGGATGTGTTTCCGGAAGACTTGTCTGGCGTGCCGCCTGAAAGACAAGTAGAATTTAGGATTGACTTGATCCCTGGAGCTGCACCGGTAGCTCGTTCTCCTTATCTTCTTGCCCCAACCGAGATGAAGGAAATGATGACACAGCTGCAAGAATTGTTGGACAAGGGCTTCATTCAGCCGAGTTCATCGCCGTGGGGAGCTCCGGTACTGTTTGTAAAGAAGAAGGATGGCACGATGTGGATGTGCATAGATTACCGGGAGCTGAATAAGTTGACTATTAAGAACAAATATCCGTTGCCACGGATAGACGACTTGTTTGATCAGTTACATGGGGCTAGTGTATTTTCTAAGATTGATCTGAGATCGGGATATCATCAATTGAAAGTTCGAGAGGAAGATGTGCCAAAAACAGCATTCAGGACTCGGTATGGACATTACGAGTTTCTGGTGATGCCTTTTGGATTAACTAACGCCCCAGCTGTCTTTATGGACTTGATGAATAGGGTTTGTAGACCGATGTTGGATAAGTCGGTGATAGTGTTTATCGATGATATTCTAGTATACTCTAAGTCTGAGGCTGAGCATGCTGAGCATCTCAGGGAGCTGTTAGAGTTGTTGAGGAAAGAAAAGTTGTACGCCAAATTTTCGAAGTGCGAGTTTTGGCTGCAACAGATACAGTTTCTAGGACATGTGATTTCGGGGGCTGGGATTTCGGTAGATCCGGCTAAAGTTGAAGCGATAAAGAATTGGGAGCCACCTCAAACAGCTACCGAAGTTAGAAGTTTTCTGGGGTTGGCAGGATATTATCGGAGGTTCATAAAGGATTTTTCTAAGATTGCAGTTCCTCTGACTGCATTAACAAAGAAAAATGCACCGTTTGTGTGGGAAACTGTGCAGCAGGAGGCATTTGAGATCCTGAAGAAAATGTTAAGCGAAGCGCTGATACTTGCCTTACCTGAAGGCAACGATGATTTCGTGGTGTATACGGATGCCTCAAGACTGGGGTTAGGCGCTGTATTGATGCAGCGTGGGAAGGTTATTGCTTATGCTTCAAGACAGCTTAAGCAACATGAGAAGAACTACTCAACTCATGATCTTGAGTTAACAGCTGTTACGTTTGCATTGAAATTATGGAGGCATTATTTATATGGGACTAAGTGTCAACTCTACACGGACCATAAGAGTTTGAAATACATCTTTAGTCAGAAAGAGCTTAACATGAGACAGCGTAGATCGATGGAACTTATAAAGGATTATGATTGCGAAATCCTTTATCACCCCGGAAAAGCTAACGTGGTGGCTGATGCTTTGAGTCGCAAAGCATATGCTAAAGATTGCTGCTACATGTTGACATCTACTATGTTAACATCCACAATTATTGATGATGTCAAGGCCGCTCAGGAGGAAGCCTTGAAAGACAAGAATGTTGATGCTGAGGATATTAGAGTACAAATTAAGAATATGGAAACTAGCGAGTCTGGATTAAAAGGTATATACGGAAGAATTTGGGTACCGAAGTTGGGTGGAATGAGACAAGTAATCATCGAAGAGGCACACCAGTCTAGGTTTTCTGTACATCCTGTAAGTACAAAGATGTACAATGATTTAAAGGCAGACTTTTGGTGGCCGGGATTAAAGAAAGACATAGGGCAATATGTAGAAAGATGCCGAACTTGTCGGTTGGTAAAGGCCGAACATCAGCAACCGTACGGCAGTATGCAACCGCTTCCTATTCCGGAATGGAAGTGGGAGCATATTACTATGGATTTTGTTACAAAGCTGCCGAAGACTAAGCGCGACAGCATGATGCAGTTTGGGTAATCGTGGATCGGTTAACTAAGTCGGCTCACTTCATATCGATTCGCGAAAGTTATTCATTGGAGAAGTTAGCTCAGATCTATATGGATGAGATCGTTTCTAGGCATGGAGTGCCTAAGTCCATAGTGTCGGATAGAGATAGCCGATTTACTTCAAACTTTTGGTCGGCACTACAAGAAGGGTTAGTGACGAGAATAGCAATGAGTACAGCCTATCGTCCGCAAACCGATGGCCAGAGCGAACGAACAATTCTCACGTTGGAAGATATGATGAGATCATGTATACTGGATCTCGGTGGCAATTGGGATGATCATTTGCCACTGATAGAGTTTTCGTACAATAATAGCTATCATGCGACAATAAAGAAGGCACCGTTCGAGGCACTGTATGGAAGGAAATGTAGGACTCCTACATGTTGGAGAGAAACGGGTGAAACACCGATTGCTGGGCCGGCGTTACTTCAAGAAACAAATGAAAAGATACAATTGATCAGGCAGAACATGAAGGCGGCCCAGGATCGTCAGAAAAGTTACTATGATCGGAGGCACAAACCGATCAATTTTGAAGTGAATGACTGGGTCTACTTGAAAGTATCACCCATGAGGGGTGTTACTCGTTTTGTAAAAAGGGGAAAGTTGGCTCCGAGATTCGTCGGACCATTTAAGATAACCGAAAAAGTGGGGAATCAGTCATACCGTTTGGAATTGCCTGAAGAGATGTCGGGCATACATCCGGTGTTTCACGTTGGAAATCTTCGAAAGTCATTTACTTCTAGTAACGAGGATTGGGCCGACCATACTGAACTGCAGGTTGATGAAAGGCTCCGGTATGTTGAAGAGCCGGAGTGTGTGTTAGATACTAAGATGAAGAAATTAAGAAGCAAGGAGATAGAAATGGTGCTTGTACGTTGGAAGCACCATAAAGGAGCAAATCATACATGGGAAACTAAGTCAGAGATGTTAAGAAAGTATCCGAAACTGTTTGAGTCCGAGTAACTTCGAGGACGAAGTTGAGCGTGGTGGAGCCCATGTTGTAACATCCACGGATTTAATTTGAGGTATTTTGGTTAATTAAGTGGAAAACGTATTTATATTTAAGTTGAATTTGGGTGATTATTATGTATTTGGATATTTAGCAAAGTTTGTTGCTGTTTTTGAGAAAATTGAACTCAGAATCAATTTTGTGGATTGTTATGAAGTTAAAAGTTATTTATGATATATCTAAGATTAAATCAGTATTTTATGAAACCGTTTAAGTCGAGTGGTGAAATGTGCAAAATGACGAAAGTAGTATAAAAAGGGCAATAGGCTTCATTTTCTAGTTTACACTCTCTCTCTACTCTATCTCTCTAGAAGTTTTCTCTCTACATCTCTCTAAGATATATCACAAACCGACCGTCGGATTTTCGAGAATTATACGTCATCGGAAAGGTATCGAGGAGTACAACAACAATATACAAACGGATTTCAGAGTTCGTGCGAATTGAGGTAAGAATCGAACCTTTTAAGTTTATAGTTTCGGTTTTGAAGTTAACTAGAATTCGAATCTGTCATTTTATGCAAATTTAAGCTTGTTTTGCTTGAAATGTTGCTGGAATATGATAATATATGCATAGTAGAATCGAAACTAGGTATTATACATGATATATTAGTGATTTTAGCCTTAGAAATGAAGGATTTAAGTTGAAATGATGAACAGACTCGAATATGTCAAGAACAGAGTCGAAATGCATGAACAAACTCGAAATTTGTGCTAGATTCGAGTATATACTCGAGTTTAACCATCAGATTCGAGCAAGGGTTCGAATCTATCATTATAGGTTCGAATTTAGCCCCTAGATTCGAATGGGGTTCGAGTTTAGCCCCTAAAGTCGAAATGGTTCGAATCTAACAGGAACTCGGCGAGTTCCTATACTGAACTCGGCGAGTACTAGCCAATTTTGGGCAGATTCGAATGGGTTTTAAAGGAATTGAATCTATGGACTAATAAATACACTTTTGGGATATTTTTGGTAGTATATTAAGGCATATAATGAAAGGTTAATTGGAAATAATAACACACCAATTGATGGTTTATATCGTGAGTTTCGAATGAAGGTTCCGAATGTCGTATTACTTTTATTTGCATAAATTAATGCTAAGTTGTTAAAGACCATGTAATGATAGTATGTTTATCATATGGAAATGAAACAGGTCCCTTGTGGTGTTGTTTAACCCACAGTGGGGTACTTGGTGGATCCGGTTGAAAGCCCGAAGAGAAATAATATCGGTTAAAAGATAAATTACGCACCCACTGTGAGTACAGTAGATTTCGCATGTTTATATTTGTTTTATGTAAGCTTTGCCTGCTGAGACTTGTTGTTTCATTGATTGTTTGGAATTCTACTAACTTGCGTAGATTTAGATGCACATTCTTACTTGTTGCATGTCCTTTCGGTTGTTGTGCATCTAGTGATGGACCGGTGGGTCGCATCGATTACTCTGATGTTACTGTGCTATATGACCTGGAGCTGATCCCTCCTAGGCCCGGTAGGCAGTATGTCATCCCCGATCGTACGTTTGTCTCAGATGGTATGCTTAAATGCCGAGCTTTGAGCTCGAAGGGGCTGCGGCTCTGGTCCGTACTTTGTGTACGAAGAGGATATCCGATGTTGGTCATCTGTGTTATCCTTGGGCTTCATAAAAATTTATAAAATGCATAATCTCTGTATTCACTAAGCATCCGCTTATTCCCCAATTGTTGATTTTTATTTTACAGGAAAAGGGAAGTCCGGACCTTCTAGTTAGGTCGTTTGGAAGACTTGGGAGACTCGGCACTATTTGATCGGTAATGGTGATTTGGACAATGTTGTAAAATATTCTGGATGATTGTAATAAATGTATGGGTGTGTAGACTTAGACTTGGTACCTTATAGCACCGTAGGGTGTTTAACACTTGTTGCACTACTTTATTTATGTTTTTAATGCTTCCGCACTTAATTTAGGTTATCAGATCATTATGTTATTGTATGTTGGTGATTAATCCTGGGTGTATTGTAATTGGTGTTTGTTGTGGCAAGGGTGCCACACGAGATGGTATCAGAGCAGTTGTTTGAGATTCAAGTGTCCGTGAGGTCTTGATCTCAAACATTAGGTAATGATATATAGTGGTTTAAGTAATGATCTGAACTAAGATAGGTTATGATCTAGTAATTATAAGAGATTGACTATCATACGAGACAAATAAGTGGTGTCTTTAAACTGATGACATGTTACTAAACAAGTTATATGTTTATATTTTCAGAACATGTCTGGAGGAATGACACCTGAGGAAGCCAGAGAGATGATGCTAGCCATGATGGCTGAGCAGAATAAAATGATACAAGATCAGTTTCGGGCTCGAGATGAGGCCGATGCTAAGAGGAGAGAGGATAAGAGAAAGAACAAGGAGAAGGAAGGGGGTAACAACGAGGAACGAGATGACAACACTGGGTCATCTAACAAACCTAGAGGTTGTCGTTTTAAGGATTTCAAAGGAAACGGAGCTGTAGAGTTTAATGGTTTAGGGGATGCTGTTGCTGCACTTGAATGGATAACCGCAACTGAGCGAACATTCCGAATCAGCGACTGTGCTGAGAAGGACATGGTTCGTTATGCAACTGCTATGTTCACTAATGACGCAATTATGTGGTGGAATGCCATGGTGAATGCTTTGACATTGGAGAAGATTTCTGTTATGACTTGGGCTGAGTTCAAGGACCTATTCACTCAGCAGTACTGCCCGATTGATGAGCGTCGGAGATTAGAGGCAAGGTTTATGGCACTGATGCAGGGGACTAAGACTGTGTCCCAATATGCAGTAGAGTTCACGAGGCTAAGTCTGTTTGCGCCTCATCAAGTTGATACGGAAGAAAGGAAAGTGACCAGGTTCGAGGCTGGTCTTGACATTGAGATTAGGAGGGTTATGAGCAACGTCCGCTACCCTACATTTGCTGGCTTACTTGAGGCTGCCAGAAATGTAGAACAGATCTTGATTATGTCGGGTTACTCGATCGGGTCTGCTGCTGCTTCCACCAATCCAACACAGCCGTCACCGCCGAAGCGCCAACGCGAGGGAGGATATTCTGGTTCTTCCCGGTCTTCACAGTACTCACCTCAACAGTCGTATCGCCGACAATCTGGTTCATCTGATCGCGGTCGTGCGCGTGCATACTCCATCAACACTGAGCCGCAGTATTGCAATAAATGTCATCTGGAGCACCTTGGCAAATGCACTAACGGACGTGCATGTTTTTGCTGTGGGGAGCTGGGCCATTTTCAGAATGACTGCCCAAGGAAGGGTGATGCTTGTTATAAGTGTGGAGTGTGGGGTCACTATAGCAGGAATTGTAGGAAGAATGCTCCAACGGCTGCTGTCCCATCATCAACACGATCGTCTGGAGGTTCGAGTGGTGGTTCAGTTAACCGCCGGGGTCAGTCACAGAGGGCACCTGCTCGTGCTTTTCAGATAACTGCAGAGGAGGCAAGGGAAAATCCGGAAGTCGTTACGGGTACGTTCATAGTTAATTCTATGCCAGCACGAGTTTTATTTGATTCGGGTGCCAATAGGTCATTTGTTTCTACTGTGTTTGCACAAAGACTTGCCATGCCACTGTCTAAGTTGTCTGCTATACTTGATATTGAAACTGCTAGCAATACTTTAGTTAAGGTAGATCATGTATACCGAAATTGCACGTTAGTAATTGAAGATGTAGTTTTCAATTTAGATCTGATTCCGATAGAGTTCAGCGAGTTTGATGTGATAGTCGGAATGGACTGGTTGATCGAGAATGAAGCCCATATAGTGTGTAAGAGCCGAATGATAAAGATAACTACCCCGGAGGGGCGTGAGATATGTATATATGGGGATAGGAGAAGCGGGGATCTGTGTTTGCTGACTATTGCAAAAGCTCGAAAGCTTGTTGCAAAGGGATGTGATGCCTACTTAGCATATGCTATTGATGCTAAGGCTGAAAAGAGAATGTTGGCCGATGTGCCTGTTGTTTCCCAGTTTCCGGATGTGTTTCCGGAAGACTTGTCTGGCGTGCCGCCTGAGAGACAAGTTGAGTTTAGGATTGATCTGATCCCCGGAGCTGCACCGGTAGCTCGTTCTCCTTATCGTCTTGCCCCAACCGAGATGAAGGAAATGATGACACAGCTGCAAGAATTGTTGGATAAGGGCTTCATTCGGCCGAGTTCATCGCCATGGGGAGCTCCGGTACTGTTTGTAAAGAAGAAGGATGGCACGATGAGGATGTGCATAGATTACCGGGAGCTGAATAAGTTGACTATTAAGAACAAATATCCGTTGCCACGGATAGACGACTTGTTTGATCAGTTACATGGGGCTAGTGTATTTTCTAAGATTGATCTGAGATCGGGATATCATCAATTGAAAGTTCGAGAGGAAGATGTGCCAAAAACAGCATTCAGGACTCGGTATGGACATTACGAGTTTCTGGTGATGCCTTTTGGATTAACCAACACCCCGGCAGTTTTTATGGATTTAATGAATAGGGTTTGTAGACCGATGTTGGATAAGTCGGTGATAGTGTTTATCGATGATATTCTAGTATACTCTAGGTCTGAGGCTGAGCATGCTGAACATCTCAAGGAGTTATTAGAGTTATTGAGGAAAGAGAAGTTGTACGCCAAATTTTCGAAGTGCGAGTTTTGGCTGCAACAGATACAGTTTCTAGGACATGTGATTTCGGGGGCTGGGATTTCGGTAGATCCGGCTAAAGTTGAAGCGATAAAGAATTGGGAGCCAACTCAAACAGCTACCGAAGTTAGAAGTTTTCTGGGGTTGGCAGGATATTATCGGAGGTTCATAAAGGATTTTTCTAAGATTGCAGTTCCTCTGACTGCATTAACAAAGAAAAATGCACCGTTTGTGTGGGAAACTGTGCAGCAGGAGGCATTTGAGATCCTGAAGAAAATGTTAAGCGAAGCGCCGATACTTGCCTTACCTAAAGGCAACGATGATTTCGTGGTGTATACGGATGCCTCAAGACTGGGGTTAGGCGCTGTATTGATGCAGCGTGGGAAGGTTATTGCTTATGCTTCAAGACAGCTTAAGCAACATGAGAAGAACTACTCAACTCATGATCTTGAGTTAACAGCTGTTACGTTTGCATTGAAATTATGGAGGCATTATTTATATGGGACTAAGTGTCAACTCTACACGGACCATAAGAGTTTGAAATACATCTTTAGTCAGAAAGAGCTTAACATGAGACAGCGTAGGTCGATGGAACTTATAAAGGATTATGATTGCGAAATCCTTTATCACCCCGGAAAAGCTAACGTGGTGGCTGATGCTTTGAGTCGCAAAGCATATGCTAAAGATTGCTTCTACATGTTGACATCTACTATGTTAACATCCAGAATTATAGATGATGTCAAGGCCGCACAGGAGGAAGCCTTGAAAGACGAGAATGTTGGTGCTGAGGATATAAGGGCGCAGATTAAGAATATGGAAACAAGTGAGTCGGGTTTGAAAGGTATATATGGGAGAATCTGGGTGCCGAAGTTTGGTGGGATGCGAAATGTGATCATCGAAGAAGCGCATCAATCAAAGTATTCTGTACATCCCGGGAGCACCAAGATGTACAATGACCTAAAAGCAGACTTTTGGTGGCCCGGACTAAAGAAAGACATAGGTCAGTACGTGGAGAGATGCCGAACTTGTCGGTTGATAAAGGCCGAACATCAACAACCTTATGGCAGTCTGCAACCGCTTCCCATTCCAGAATGGAAGTGGGAGCACATTACTATGGATTTTGTTACAAAACTGCCGAAGACTAGGCGTCAACATGATGCAGTTTGGGTGATAGTCGATAGATTAACTAAGTCCGCACATTTTATACCGATAAGAGAAAGTTACTCCTTAGAAAAGTTGGATAAAATTTATATGGACGAGATTGTTTCTAGGCATGGAGTGCCTAAGTCCATAGTATCGGACCGGGACAGCCGGTTTACTTCGAATTTTTGGTCGGCACTGCAAGAAGGGTTAGGAACGAGAATCGCAATGAGTACGGCCTATCGTCCGCAAACCGATGGCCAAAGTGAACGAACGATCCTTACTTTGGAAGATATGATGAGAGCTTGTGTGTTAGATCTCGGTGGCAACTGGGATGATCATTTGCCACTGATAGAGTTTTCGTACAATAATAGCTATCATGCGACAATTAAGAAAGCGCCGTTCGAGGCATTGTATGGAAGGAAATGTAGGACTCCTACATGTTGGAGAGAAACGGGTGAAACACCAATCGCTGGGCCGGCTTTGCTTCAAGAAACAAATGAAAAGATACAATTGATCAGGCAGAACATGAAGGCGGCCCAGGATCGTCAGAAAAGTTACTATGATCGGAGGCACAAGCCGATCAATTTTGAAGTGAATGACTGGGTCTACTTGAAAGTATCACCCATGAGGGGAGTTACTCGTTTTGTTAAGAGGGGCAAATTGGCTCCGAGATTTGTCGGACCCTTTAAGATTGTTGAAAAAGTTGGAAATCAGTCTTATCGATTAGAATTGCCTGAAGGGATGTCAGGCGTACATCCAGTATTTCACGTTTGGAATCTCCGAAAATCATTTAACACTGGAAATGAGGATTGGGCAGATCACACAGAGCTGCAAGTGGATGAAAGGCTTCGATATGTGGAGGAGCCGGAATGTGTATTGGATACTAAGATGAACAAGTTGAGGAGCAAGGAGATAGAGATGGTGCTTATACGTTGGAAGCATCATAAAGGAGCAAATCATACATGGGAAACTAAGTCGGAAATGTTAAGAAAATATCCGAAACTGTTTGAATCCGAGTAACTTCGAGGACGAAGTTGAGCGTGGTGGAGCCCATGCTGTAACATCCTCGGATTTATTTTAATGTATTTTGGTTAATTAAGTGGAAAATATATGTTTAAGTTAAAATTAAGCAATTATTATGTATTTGGGTTATTTAGAAGTTTGTTGCTATTTTTGAGAAAAATTGAACTCAGAATCATTGTTATGGAATATTAAGGAATTAAAAAGTTATTTATGATAATTCTAAGATTAAATCAGTATTTTATGGAACCGGTTAGGTCGAGTGGTGAAATGTGCAAAAATGACGAAAGTTGTATAAAAAGGGTAAAAGGCTTCATTTTCCATTTTACACACTCTCTCTCTACACTATCTCTCTAAGATTTTTCTCTCTACATCTCTCTAAGATATATCACAAACCGACCGTCAGATTTTCGAGAATTATACGTCATCGGAAAGGTATCGAGGAGTACAACAGCAATCTACAAACAGATTTCAGATTT
>JAANYP010001690.1:11564-29582 GCA_020465985.1 Centrapalus pauciflorus
AAAGTGTGACCATATGCTCTTTTCAGTGAGGTAAACTTGTATTTGTGTGACTATTGTCGATGCATTGGCCACTTTATTTTTATTTGTGTGTGCTGATTGCAACCATTTTGTCACACAACGAGTGTCTTGTTGTGGGCTTTGGTCACATAAAATTATGCCAAATGTGGTCGTAGGTGTTAAAAACTTTGACCATATGCTCTTATGAGTGAGGTAAACTTGTATTTTGTGTGACAATTGTCCATGCAATAGGCACTTTATTTTTATTTGTGTGTAGGTGATTGCAACCAATTGGTCACACAACGAGTGTCTTGTTGTGGGCTTTGGTCACATAAAGTTATGCAAAATGTGGCCATAGGTGTTAAAAAGTGTGACCATATGCTCTTTTAAGTGAGGTAAACTTGTATTTTGTGTGACTATTGTCCATGCAATGGCCACTTTATTTTTATTTGTGTGTGCTGATTATAACCATTTTGTCACACAACGAGTGTCTTGTTGTGGGCTTTGGTCACATAAAATTATGCCAAATGTGGTCGTAGGTGTTAAAAACTGTGACCATATGCTCTTATAAGTGAGTTAAACTTGTATTTTGTGTGACTATTGTCCATGCAATAGGCACTTTATTTTTAATTGTGTGTGCTGATTGCAACCAATTGGTCACACAACGAGTGTTTTGTTGTGGGCTTTGGTCACATAAAATTATGTAAAATGTGGCCATAGGTGTTAAAAAGTGTGACCATATGCTCTTTTAAGTGAGGTAAACTTGTATTTTGTGTGACTATTGTCCATGCAATGGCCACTTTATTTTTATTTGTGTGTGTTGATTGCAACCATTTTGTCATACAACGTGTGTTTTGTTGTGGGCTTTGGTCACATAAAATTATGTCAAATGTGGCCGTTGGTGTTAACAACTGTGACCATATGCTCTTATAAGTGAGTTAAACTTGTGTTTTGTGTGACTATTGTCCATGCAATAGGCACTTTATTTTTATTTGTGTGTGCTAATTGCAACCAATTGGTCACACAACGAGTGTTTTGTTGTGGGCTTTGGTCACATAAAATTATGTAAAATGTGGCCATAGGTGTTAAAAAGTGTGACCATATGCTCTTTTAAGTGAGGTAAACTTGTATTTTGTGTGATTATTGTCCATGCAATGGCCACTTTATTTTTATTTGTGTGTGGGTGATTGCAACCATTTGGTCACACAACGAGTGTCTTGTTGTGGGCTTTGGTCACATAAAATTATGCAAAATGTGGCCGTAGGTGTTAAAAAGTGTGACCATATGCTCTTTTAAGTGAGGTAAACTTGTATTTTGTGTGACTATTGTCCATGCAATGGCCACTTTATTTTTATTTGTGTGTAGGTGATTGCAACCATTTGGTCACACAACGAGTGTCTTGTTGTGGGCTCTGGTCACATAAAATTATGCAAAATGTTGTCGTAGGTGTTAAAAAGTGTGACCATATGCTCTTTTAAGTGAGGTAAACTTGTATTTTGTGTGACTATTATCCATGCATTGGCCACTTTATTTTTATTTGTGTGTGCTGATTGCAACCATTTTGTCACACAATGAGTGTCTTGTTGTGGGCTTTGGTCACATAAAATTATGCCAAATGTGGTCGTAGGTGTTAAAAACTGTGACCATATGCTCTTATAAGTGAGTTAAACTTGTATTTTGTGTGACTATTGTCCATGCAATACGCACTTTATTTTTATTTGTGTGTGCTAATTGCAACCAATTGGTCACACAACGAGTGTTTTGTTGTGGGCTTTGGTCACATAAAATTATGTAAAATGTGGCCATAGGTGTTAAAAAGTGTGACCATATGCTCTTTTAAGTTAGGTAAACTTGTACTTTGTGTGACTATTGTCCAAGCAATGGCCACTTTATTTTTATTTCTGTGTGGGTTATTGCAACCATTTGGTCACACAACGAGTGTCTTGTTGTGGGCTTTGGTCACATAAAATTATGACAAATGTGGCCGTAGGTGTTAAAAAGTGTGACCATATGCTCTTTTAAGTTAGGTAAACTTGTATTTTGTGTGACTATTGTCCATGCAATGGCCACTTTATTTTTATTTGTGTGTGTTGATTGCAACCATTTTGTCACACAACGTGTGTTTTGTTGTGAGCTTTGGTCACATAAAATTATGTCAAATGTGGCCGTTGGTGTTAAAAACTGTGACCATATGCTCTTATAAGTGAGTTAAACTTGTTTTTTGTGTGACTATTGTCCATGCAATAGGCACTTTATTTTTATTTGTGTGTGCTAATTGCAACCAATTGTTCACACAACGAGTGTTTTGTTGTGGGCATTGGTCACATAAAATTTTTTAAAATGTAGCCATAGGTGTTAAAAAGTGTGACCATATGCTCTTTTAAGTGAGGTAAACTTGTATTTTGTGTGACCATTGTCCATCCAATGGCCACTTTATTTTTATTTGTGTGTGGGTGATTGCAACCATTTGGTCACACAACGAGTGTCTTGTTGTGGGCTTTGGTCACATAAAATTATGCAAAATGTGGTCGTAGGTGTTAAAAAGTGTGACCATATGCTCTTTTAAGTGAGGTAAACTTGTATTTTGTGTGACTACTGTCCATGCAATGGCCACTTTATGTTTATTTGTGTGTGTTGATTGCAACCATTTTGTCACACAACGTGTGTTTTGTTGTGGGCTTTGGCCACATAAAATTATGTCAAATGTGGCCGTTGGTGTTAAAAAGTGTGACCATATGCTCTTATAAGTGAGTTAAACTTGTATTTTGTGTGACTATTGTCCAAGCAATAGGCACTTTATTTTTATTTGTGTGTGCTAATTGCAACCAATTGGTCACACAACGAGTGTTTTGTTGTGGGCTTTGGTCACATAAAATTATGTAAAATGTGGCCATAGGTGTTAAAAAGTGTGACCATATGCTCTTTTAAGTGAGGTAAACTTGTATTTTGTGTGACTATTGTCCATGCAATGTCCACTTTATTTTTATTTGTGTGTGGGTGATTGCAACCATTTGGTCACACAACAAGTGTCTTGTTGTGGGCTTTGGTCACATAAAATTATGCAAAATGTGGCCGTAGGTGTTAAAAAGTGTGACCATATGCTCTTTTAAGTGAGGTAAACTTGTATTTTGTGTGACTATTGTCCATGCAATCGCCACTTTATTTTTATTTGTGTGTAGGAGATTGCAACCATTTGGTCACACAACGAGTGTCTTGTTGTGGGCTTTGGTCACATAAAATTATGCAAAATGTTGTCGTAGGTGTTAAAAAGTGTGACCATATGCTCTTTTAAGTGAGGTAAACTTGTATTTTGTGTGACTATTGTCCATGCATTGGCCACTTTATTTTTATTTGTGTGTGCTGATTGCAACCATTTTGTCACACAACGAGCGTCTTGTTGTGGGCTTTGTTCACATAAAATTATGCCAAATGTGGTCGTAGGTGTTAAAAACTGTGACCATATGCTCTTATAAGTGAGTTAAACTTGTATTTTGTGTGACTATTGTCCATGCAATAGGCACTTTATTTTTATTTGTGTGTGCTAATTGCAACCAATTGGTCACACAACGAGTGTTTGTTGTGGGCTTTGGTCACATAAAATTATGTAAAATGTGGCCATAGGTGTTGAAAAGTGTGACCATATGCTCTTTTAAGTGAGGTAAACTTGTATTTTGTGTGACTATTGTCCATGCAATGGCCACTTTATTTTTATTTGTGTGTGGGTGATTGCAACAATTTGGTCACACAACGAGTGTCTTGATGTGGGCTTTGGTCACATAAAATTATGCAAAATGTGGCCATAGGTGTTAAAAAGTGTGACCATATGCTCTTTTAAGTGAGCTAAACTTGTATTTTGTGTGACTATTGTCCATGCAATGGCCACTTTTTTTTTTATTTGTGTGTGTTGATTGCAACCATTTTGTCACACAACGTGTGTTTTGTTGTGGGCTTTGGTCACATAAAATTATGTCAAATGTGGCCGTTGGTGTTAAAAAGTGTGACCATATGCTGTTTCAGTGACTTAAACTTGTATTTTGTATGACTGTTGTCCATGCAATGGCGACTTTATTTTTATTTGTGTGTGCTAATTGCAACCATTTGGTCACACGACGAGTGTCTTCTTTGGGGCTTTGGTCACATAAAATTATGTCAAATGTGGCCGTTGGCTTTAAAAAGTGTGACCATATGCTCTTTTAAGTGAGGTAAACTTGTATTTTGTGTGACTATTGTCCATGCATTGTTCACTTTATTTTTATGTGTGTGTGGCTGATTGCAACCATTTGTTACACTACTAGTGTCTTGTTCTGGGCTTTGGTCACATAAAATTATGCCAAATGTGGCTGTTGGTGTTAAAATGTGTGACCATATGCTCTTTTAAGTGAGGTAAACTTGTATTTTGTGTGACTATTGTCCATGCAATGACCACTTTATTTTTATTTGTGTGTGTTGATTGCAAGCATTTTGTCACACAACGAGTGTTTTGTTGTGGGCTTTGGTCACATAAATTTATGTCAAATGTGGCCGTTGGTGTTAAAAAGTGTGACCATATGTTCTTTTAAGTGAGGTAAACTTGTACTTTGTGTGACTATTGTCCATGTAATGGCCACTTTATTTTTATTTGTGTGTAGGTTATTGCAACCATTTGGTCACACAACGAGTGTCTTGTTGTGGGCTTTGGTCACATAAAATTATGCAAAATGTTGCCGTAGGTGTTAAAAAGTGTGACGATATGCTCTTTTAAGTGAGGTAAACTTGTATTTTGTGTGACTATTGTCCTTGCAATGGCCACTTTATTTTTATTTGTGTGTGCTGACTGCAACCATTTTGTCACACAACGAGTGTCTTGTTGTGGGCTTTGGTCACATAAAATTATGCCAAATGTGGTCGTAGGTGTTAAAAAGTGTGACCATATGCTCTTTTAAGTGAGGTAAACTTGTATTTTGTGTGCCTATTGTCCATGCAATTGCCACTTTATTTTTATTTGTGTGTGGCTGATTGTAACCTTATGGTCACACAATGAGTGTCTTGTTGTGTGCTTTGGTCACATAAAATTATGCCAAATGTGGTCGTAGGTGTTAAAAACTGTGACCATATGCTCTAATCTTTAGGCTCTTCGGTATTCCTTCGTGAGCCTTTCCCTTAACTTTTAGCTTACCTAAGGTAATTTATTAAGAGAAAAAGTCTAGGATTGAGATCTGAGCAGGAATTTTTTCCCTGGCTACGTTTTAGGTAAGTGAGTTAAACTTGTATTTTGTGTGACTATTGTCCATGCAATAGGCACTTTATTTTTATTTGTGTGTGCTAATTGCAACCAATTGGTCACACAACGAGTGTTTTGTTGTGGGCTTTGGTCACATAAAATTTTGTAAAATGTGGCCATAGGTGTTAAAAAGTGTGACCATATGCTCTTTTAAGTGAGGTAAACTTTGTATTTTGTGTGAGTATTGGTCCATGCAATGGCCACTTTATTGTTATTGTGTGTGCCTGATTGCAAACCATTTTTGCACAACAACGAATGTCTTTTGTGGGCCTTTGGTTTCCACATAAAATTATGTCAAATGTGGCCGTTGACGTTAAAAAGTGTGACCATATGCTCTTTTTAGTGAGGTAAACTTGTATTTTGTGTGACTATTGTCCATGCATTGGCCACTTTATTTTTATTTGTCCGTGCTGATTGCAACCATTTTGTCACACAACGAGTGTCTTGTTGTGGGCTTTGGTCACATAAAATTATGCCAAATGTGGTCGTAGGTGTTAAAAAATGTGACCATATGCTCTTATAAGTGAGTTAAACTTGTATTTTGTGTGACTATTGTCCATGCAATAGGCACTTTATTTTTATTTGCGTGTGCTAATTGCACCCAGTTGGTCACACAACGAGTGTTTTATTCTGGGCTTTGGTCACATAAAATTATGTAAAATGTGGCCATAGATGTAAAAAAGTGTGACCATATGCTCTTTTAAGTGAGGTAAACTTGTATTTTGTGTGACTATAGTCCATGCAATGGCCACTTTATTTTTATTTGTGTGTGGGTGATTGCAACCCTTTGGTCACACAACGAGTGTCTTGTTGTGGGCTTTGGTCACATAAAATTATGCAAAATGTGGCCGTAGGTGTTAAAAAGTGTGACCATATGCTCTTTTAAGTGAGGTAAACTTGTATTTTGTGTGACTATTGTCCATGCAATGACCACTTTATTTTTATTTGTGTGTGTTGATTGCAACCATTTTGTCACACAACGTGTGTTTTGTTGTGGACTTTGGTCACATAAAATTATGTCAAATGTGGCCGTTGGTGTTAAAAAGTGTGACCATATGCTGTTTCAGTGACTTAAACTTGTATTTTGTATGACTATTGTCCATGCAATGGCCACTTTATTTTTATTTGTGTGTGCTAATTGCAACCATTTGGTCACACGACGAGTGTCTTCTTGGGGGCTTTGGTCACATAAAATTATGTCAAACGTGGCCGTTGGCTTTAAAAAGTGTGACCATATGCTCTTTTAAGTGAGGTAAACTTGTATTTTGTGTGACTATTGTCCATGCATTGGCCACTTTATTTTTATGTGTGTGTGGCTGATTGCAACCATTTGTTACACAACTAGTGTCTTGTTGTGGCCTTTGGTCACATAAAATTATGCCAAATGTGGCTGTTGTTGTTAAAATGTGTGACCATATGCTCTTTTAAGTGAGGTAAACTTGTATTTTGTGTGACTATTGTCCATGCAATGGCCACTTTATTTTTATTTGTGTGTGTTGATTGCAACCATTTTGTCACACAACGAGTGTTTTGTTGTGGGCTTTGGTCACATAAATTTATGTCAAATGTGGTCGTAGGCGTTAAAAAGTGTGACCATATGCTCTTTTAAGTGAGGTAAAGTTGTATTTTGTGTGACTATTGTCCATGCAATGGCCACTTTATTTTTATTTGTGTGTAGGTGATTGCAACCATTTGGTCACACAACGAGTCTCTTGTTGTGGGCTTTGGTCACATAAAATTATGCAAAATGTTGCCGTAGGTGTTAAAAAGTGTGACCATATGCTCTTTTAAGTGCGGTAAACTTGTATTTTGTGTGACTATTGTCCATGCAATGGCCACTTTATTTTTATTTGTGTGTGCTGATTGCAACCATTTTGTCACACAACGAGTGTCTTGTTGTGGGCTTTGGTCACATAAAATTATGCCAAATGTGGTCGTAGGTGTTAAAAAGTGTGACCATATGCTCTTTTAAGTGAGGTAAACTTGTATTTTGTGTGCCTATTGTCCATGCAATTGCCACTTTATTTTTATGTGTGTGTGGCTGATTGCAACCTTATGGTCACACAATGAGTGTCTTGTTGTGTGCTTTGGTCACATAAAATTATGTCAAATGTGGTCGTAGGTGTTAAAAACTGTGACCATATGCTCTAATCTTTAGGGTCTTCGGTATTCCTTCGTGAGCCTTTCCCTTAACTTTTAGCTTACCTAAGGTAATTTATTAAGAGAAAAAGTCTAGGATTGAGATCTGAATTCCCTGGCTACGTTTTAGGTAAGTGAGTTAAACTTGTATTTTGTGTGACTATTGTCCATGCAATAGGCACTTTATTTTTATTTGTGTGTGCTAATTGCAACCAATTGGTCACACAACGAGTGTTTTGTTGTGGGCTTTGGTCACATAAAATTATGTAAAATGTGGCCATAGGTGTTAAAAAGTGTGACCATATGCTATTTTAAGTGAGGTAAACTTGTATTTTTTGTGACTATGGTCCATGTAATGGCCACTTTATTTTTATTTGTGTGTGGGTGATTGCAACCATTTGGTCACACAACGAGTGTCTTGTTGTGTGCTTTGGTCACATAAAATTATGTCAAATGTGGCCGTTGGTGTTAAAAAGTGTGACCATATGCTGTTTAAGTGACTTAAACTTGTATTTTGTATGACTATTGTCCATGCAATGGCCACTTTATTTTTATTTTTGTGTGCTAATTGCAACCATTTGGTCACACGACGAATGTCTTGTTGGGGGCTTTGGTCACATAAAATTATGTCAAATGTGGCCGTTGACGTTAAAAAGTGTGACCATATGCTCTTTTTAGTGAGGTAAACTTGTATTTTGTGTGACTATTGTCCATGCATTGGCCACTTTATTTTTATTTGTCTGTGCTGATTGCAACCATTTTGTCACACAACGAGTGTCTTGTTGTGGGCTTTGGTCACATAAAATTATGCCAAATGTGGTCGTAGGTGTTAAAAACTGTGACCATACGCTCTTATAAGTGAGTTAAACTTGTATTTTGTGTGACTATTGTCCATGCAATAGGCACTTTATTTTTATTTGCGTGTGCTAATTGCACCCAGTTGGTCACACAACGAGTGTTTTGTTCTGGGCTTTGGTCACATAAAATTATGTAAAATGTGGCCATAGATGTAAAAAAGTGTGACCATATGCTCTTTTAAGTGAGGTAAACTTGTATTTTGTGTGACTATAGTCCATGCAATGGCCACTTTATTTTTATTTGTGTGTGGGTGATTGCAACCCTTTGGTCACACAACGAGTGTCTTGTTGTGGGCTTTGGTCACATAAAATTATGCAAAATGTGGCCGTAGGTGTTAAAAAGTGTGACCATATGCTCTTTTAAGTGAGGTAAACTTGTATTTTGTGTGACTATTGTCCATGCAATGGCCACTTTATTTTTATTTGTGTGTGTTGATTGCAACCATTTTGTCACACAACGTGTGTTTTGTTGTGGGCTTTGGTCACATAAAATTATGTCAAATGTGGCCGTTGGTGTTAAAAAGTGTGACCATATGCTGTTTCAGTGACTTAAACTTTTTTTGTATGACTATTGTCCATGCAATGGCCACTTTATTTTTATTTGTGTGTGCTAATTGCAACTATTTGGTCACACGACGAGTGTCTTCTTGGGGGCTTTGGTCACATAAAATTATTTCAAATGTGGCCGTTGGCGTTAAAAAGTGTGACCATATGCTCTTCTAAGTGAGGTAAACTTGTATTTTATGTGACTATTGTCCATGCATTGGCCACTTTATTTTTATGTGTGTGTGGCTGATTGCAACCATTTGTTACACAACTAGTGTCTTGTTGTGGCCTTTGGTCACATAAAATTATGCCAAATGTGGCTGTTGTTGTTAAAATGTGTGACCATATGCTCTTTTAAGTGAGGTAAACTTGTATTTTGTGTGACTATTGTCCATGCAATGGCCACTTTATTTTTATTTGTGTGTAGGTGATTGCAACCATTTGGTCACACAACGAATGTCTTGTTGTGGGCTTTGGTCACATAAAATTATGCAAAATGTTGTCGTAGGTGTTAAAAAGTGTGAACATATGCTCTTTTAAGGGAGGTAAACTTGTATTTTGTGTGACTATTGTCTATGCATTGGCCACTTTATTTTTATTTGTGTGTGCTGATTGCAACCTTTTTGTCACACAACGAGTGTCTTGTTGTGGGCTTTGGTCACATAAAATTATGCCAAATGTGGTCGTAGGTGTTAAAAACTGTGACCACATGCTCTTATAAGTGAGTTAAACTTGTATTTTGTGTGACTATTGTCCATGCAATAGGCACTTTATTTTTATTTGTGTGTGCTAATTGCAACCAATTGGTCACACAACGAGTGTTTTGTAGAGGGCTTTGGTCACATAAAATTATGTAAAATGTGGCCATAGGTGTTAAAAAGTGTGACCATATGCTCTTTTAAGTGAGGTAAACTTGTATTTTGTGTGATTATTGCCATGCAATGGCCACTTTATTTTTATTTGTGTGGGTGATTGCAACCATTTGGTCACACAACGAGTGTCTTGTTGTGGGCTTTGGTCACATAAAATTATGCAAAATGTGGCCGTAGGTGTTAAAAAGTGTGACCATATGCTCTTTTAAGTGAGGTAAACTTGTATTTTGTGTGACTATTGTCCATGCAATGGCCACTTTATTTTTATTTGTGTGTGTTGATTGCAACCATTTTGTCACACAACGTGTGTTTTGTTGTGGGCTTTGGTCACATAAAAATATGTCAAATGTAGCCGTTGGTGTTAAAAAGTGTGACCATATGCTGTTTCAGTGACTTAAACTTGTATTTTGTATGACTATTGTCCATGCAATGGCCACTTTATTTTTATTTGTGTGTGCTGATTGGAACCATTTTGTAACACAACGAATGCCTTGTTGTGGGCTTTGGTCACATAAAATTATGCCAAATGTGGTCGTAGGTGTTAAAAAGTGTGACCATATGCTCTTTTAAGTGAGGTAAACTTGTATTTTGTGTGCCTATTGTGCATGCAATTGCCACTTTATTTTTATTTGTGTGTGGCTGATTGTAACCTTATGGTCACACAATGAGTGTCTTGTTGTGTGCTTTGGTCACATAAAATTATGCCAAATGTGGTCGTAGGTGTTAAAAACTGTGACCATATGCTCTAATCTTTAGGCTCTTCGGTATTCCTTCGTGAGCCTTTCCCTTAACTTTTAGATTACCTAAGGTAATTTATTAAGAGAAAAAGTCTAGGATTGAGATCTGAATTCCCTGGCTAAGTTTTAGGTAAGTGAGTTAAACTTGTATTTTGTGTGACTATTGTCCATGCAATAGGCACTTTATTTTTATTTGTGTGTGCTAATTGCAACCAATTGGTCACACAACGAGTGTTTTGTTGTGGGCTTTGGTCACATAAAATTATGTAAAATGTGGCCATAGGTGTTAAAAAGTGTGACCATATGCTATTTTAAGTGAGGTAAACTTGTATTTTTTTTGACTATTGTCCATGTAATGGCCACTTTATTTTTATTTGTGTGTGGGTGATTGCAACCATTTGGTCACACAACGAGTGTCTTGTTGTGTGCTTTGGTCACATAAAATTATGTCAAATGTGGCCGTTGGTGTTAAAAAGTGTGACCATATGCTGTTTAAGTGACTTAAACTTGTATTTTGTATGACTATTGTCCATGCAATGGCCACTTTATTTTTATTTTTGTGTGCTAATTGCAACCATTTGGTCACACGACGAATGTCTTGTTGGGGGCTTTGGTAACATAAAATTATGTCAAATGTGGCCGTTGGCGTTAAAAAGTGTGACCATATGCTCTTTTTAGTGAGGTAAACTTGTATTTTGTGTGACTATTGTCCATGCATTGGCCCCTTTATTTTTATTTGTGTGTGTTGATTGCAACCATTTTGTCACACAACGAGTGTCTTTTTGTGGGCTTTGGTCACATAAAATTATGTCAAATGTGGTCGTCGGTGTTAAAAACTGTGACCATATGCTCTTATAAGTGAGTTAAACTTGTATTTTGTGTGACTATTGTCCATGCAATAGGCACTTTATTTTTATTTGTGTGTGCTAATTGCACCCCGTTGGTCACACAACGAGGGTTTTGTTCTGGGCTTTGGTCACATAAAATTATGTAAAATGTGGCCATAGGTGTAAAAAAGTTTGACCATATGCTCTTTTAAGTGAGGTAAATTTGTATTTTGTGTGACTATAGTCCATGCAATGGTCACTTTATTTTTATTTGTGTGTGGGTGATTGCAACCCTTTGGACACACAACGAGTGTCTTGTTGTGGGCTTTGGTCACATAAAATTATGCAAAATGTGGCCGTAGGTGTTAAAAAGTGTGACCATATGCTCTTTTAAGTGAGGTAAACTTGTATTTTGTGTGACCATTGTCCATGCAATGGCCACTTTATTTTTATTTGTGTGTGTTGATTGCAACCATTTTGTCACACAACGTGTGTTTTGTTGTGGGCTTTGGTCACATAAAATTATGTCAAATGTGGCCGTTGGTGTTAAAAAGTGTGACCATATACTGTTTCAGTGACTTAAACTTGTATTTTGTATGACTATTGTCCATGCAATGGCCACTTTATTTTTATTTGTGTGTGCTAATTGCAACCATTTGGTCACACGACGAGTGTCTTCTTGGGGGCTTTGGTCACATAAAATTATTTCAAATGTGGCCGTTGGCGTTAAAAAGTGTGACCATATGCTCTTCTAAGTGAGGTAAACTTGTATTTTATGTGACTATTGTCCATGCATTGGCCACTTTATTTTTATGTGTGTGTGGCTGATTGCAACCATTTGTTTCACAACTAGTGTCTTGTTGTGGCCTTTGGTCACATAAAATTATGCCAAATGTGGCTGTTGGTGTTAAAAAGTGTGACCATATGCTCTTTTAAGTGAGGTAAACTTGTATTTTGTGTGACTATTGTCCATGCAATGGCCACTTTATTTTTATTTGTGTGTGCTGATTGCAATCATTTTGTCACACAACGAATGTCTTGTTGTGGGCTTTGGTCACATAAAATTATGCCAAATGTGGCCGTAGGTGTTAAAAAGTGTGACCATATGCTCTTTTAAGTGAGGTAAACTTGTATTTTTTGTGCCTATTGTCCATGCAATTGCCACTTTATTTTTATTTGTGTGTGGCTGATTGCAACCTTATGGTCACACAACGAGTGTCTTGTTGTGTGCTTTGGTCACATAAAATTATGCCAAATGTGGTCGTAGGTGTTAATAACTGTGACCATATGCTCTTATAAGTGAGTTAAACTTGTATTTTGTGTGACTATTGTCCATGCAATAGGCACTTTTTTTTTATTTGTGTGTGCTAATTGAAACCAATTGGTCACACAACGAGTGTCTTGTTGTGGGCTTTGGTCACATAAAATTATGCAAAATGTGGCCGTAGGTGTTAAAAAGTGTGACCATATGCTCTTTTAAGTGAGGTAAACTTGTATTTTGTGTGACTATTGTCCATGCAATGGCTACTTTATTTTTATTTGTGTGTGTTGATTGCAACCATTTTGTCACACAACGTGTGTTTTGTTGTGGACTTTGGTCACCTAAAATTATGTCAAATGTGGCCGTTGGTGTTAAAAAGTGTGACCATATGCTGTTTCAGTGACTTAAACTTGTATTTTGTA
Source organism: Centrapalus pauciflorus (assembly GCA_020465985.1). Classification (NCBI taxonomy): domain Eukaryota; kingdom Viridiplantae; phylum Streptophyta; class Magnoliopsida; order Asterales; family Asteraceae; genus Centrapalus; species Centrapalus pauciflorus. Next base: position 24,483 of record JAANYP010001690.1, read on the forward strand.
TGACTATAGTCCATGCAATGGCCACTATATTTTTATTTGTGTGTGCTAATTGCAACCATTTGGTCACACGACGAGTGTCTTCTTGGGGGCTTTGGTCACATAAAATTATGTCAAATGTGGCTGTTGGCGTTAAAAAGTGTGACCATATGCTCTTTTAAGGGAGGTAAACTTGTATTTTGTGTGACTATTGTCCATGCATTAGCCACTTTATTTTTATGTGTGTGTGGCTGATTGCCCATTTGTTACACAACTAGTGTCTTGTTGTGGGCTTTGGTCACATAAAATTATGCCAAATGTGGCTGTTGGTGTTAAAATGTGTGACCATATGCTCTTTTAAGTGAGGTAAACTTGTATTTTGTGTGACTATTGTCCATGCAATGGCCATTTTATTTTTATTTGTGTGTGTTGATTGCAACCATTTTGTCACACAACGAGTGTTTTGTTGTGGGCTTTGGTCACATAAATTTATGTCAAATGTGGCTGTTGGTGTTAAAAAGTGTGACCATATGTTCTTTTAAGTGAGGTAAACTTGTATTTTGTGTGACTATTGTCCATGCAATGGCCACTTTATTTTTATTTGTGTGTAGGTGATTGCAACCATTTGGTCACACAACGAGTGTCTTGTTGTGGGCTTTGGTCACATAAAATTATGCAAAATGTTGCCGTAGGTGTTAAAAAGTGTGACCATATGCTCTTTTAAGTGAGGTAAACTTGTATTTTGTGTGCCTATTGTCCATGCAATTGCCACTTTATTTTTATTTGTGTGTGGCTGATTGCAACCTTATGGTCACACAATGAGTGTCTTGTTGTGTGCTTTGGTCACATAAAATTATGCCAAATGTGGTCGTAGGTGTTAAAAACTGTGACCATATGCTCTAATCTTTAGGCTCTTCGGTATTCCTTCGTGAGCCTTTCCCTTAACTTTTAGCTTACCTAAGGTAATTTATTAAGAGAAAAAGTCTAGGATTGAGATCTGAATTCCCTGGCTACATTTTAGGTAAGTGAGTTAAACTTGTATTTTGTGTGACTATTGTCCATGCAATAGGCACTTTATTTTTATTTGTGTGTGCTAATTGCAACCAATTGGTCACACAACGAGTGTTTTGTTGTGGGCTTTGGTCACATAAAATTATATAAAATGTGGCCATAGGTGTTAAAAAGTGTGACCATATGCTATTTTAAGTGAGGTAAACTTGTATTTTTTGTGACTATTGTCCATGTAATGGCCACTTTATTTTTATTTGTGTGTGGGTGATTGCAACCATTTGGTCACACAACGAGTGTCTTGTTGTGTGCTTTGGTCACATAAAATTATGTCAAATGTGGCCGTTGGTGTTAAAAAGTGTGACCATATGCTGTTTAAGTGACTTAAACTTGTATTTTGTATGACTATTGTCCATGCAATGGCCACTTTATTTTTATTTTTGTGTGCTAATTGCAACCATTTGGTCACACGACGAATGTCTTGTTGGGGGCTTTGGTAACATAAAATTATGTCAAATGTGGCCGTTGGCGTTAAAAAGTGTGACCATATGCTCTTTTTAGTGAGGTAAACTTGTATTTTGTGTGACTATTGTCCATGCATTGGCCCCTTTATTTTTATTTGTGTGTGTTGATTGCAACCATTTTGTCACACAACGAGTGTCTTTTTGTGGGCTTTGGTCACATAAAATTATGTCAAATGTGGTCGTCGGTGTTAAAAACTGTGACCATATGCTCTTATAAGTGAGTTAAACTTGTATTTTGTGTGACTATTGTCCATGCAATAGGCACTTTATTTTTATTTGTGTGTGCTAATTGCACCCCGTTGGTCACACAACGAGGGTTTTGTTCTGGGCTTTGGTCACATAAAATTATGTAAAATGTGGCCATAGGTGTAAAAAAGTTTGACCATATGCTCTTTTAAGTGAGGTAAATTTGTATTTTGTGTGACTATAGTCCATGCAATGGTCACTTTATTTTTATTTGTGTGTGGGTGATTGCAACCCTTTGGTCACACAACGAGTGTCTTGTTGTGGGCTTTGGTCACATAAAATTATGCAAAATGTGGCCGTAGGTGTTAAAAAGTGTGACCATATGCTCTTTTAAGTGAGGTAAACTTGTATTTTGTGTGACTATTGTCCATGCAATGGCCACTTTATTTTTATTTGTGTGTGTTGATTGCAACCATTTTGTCACACAACGTGTGTTTTGTTGTGGGCTTTGGTCACATAAAATTATGTCAAATGTGGCCGTTGGTGTTAAAAAGTGTGACCATATGTTGTTTCAGTGACTTAAACTTGTATTTTGTATGACTATTGTCCATGCAATGGCCACTTTATTTTTATTTGTGTGTGCTAACTGCAACCATTTGGTCACACGACGAGCGTCTTCTTGGGGGCTTTGGTCACATAAAATTATTTCAAATGTGGCCGTTGGCGTTAAAAAGTGTGACCATATGCTCTTCTAAGTGAGGTAAACTTGTATTTTATGTGACTATTGTCCATGCATTGGCCACTCTATTTTTATGTGTGTGTGGCTGATTGCAAACATTTGTTACACAACTAGTGTCTTGTTGTGGCCTTTGGTCACATAAAATTATGCCAAATGTGGCTGTTGTTGTTAAAATGTGTGACCATATGCTCTTTTAAGTGAGGTAAACTTGTATTTTGTGTGACTATTGTCCATGCAATAGGCACTTTATTTTTATTTGTGTGTGGGTGATTGCAACCATTTGGTCACACAACGAGTGTCTTGTTGTGTGCTTTGGTCACATAAAATTATGTCAAATGTGGCCGTTGGTGTTAAAAAGTGTGACCATATGCTGTTTAAGTGACTTAAACTTATATTTTGTATGACTATTGTCCATGCAATGGCCACTTTATTTTTTTTTTTGTGTGCTAATTGCAACCATTTGGTCACACAACGAATGTCTTGTTGTGGGCTTTGGTCACATAAAATTATGCAAATGTTGTCGTAGGTGTTAAAAAGTGTGACCATATGCTCTTTTAAGGGAGGTAAACTTGTATTTTGTGTGACTATTATCCATGCATTGGCCACTTTATTTTTATATGTGTGTGCTGATTGCAACCATTTTGTCACACAACGAGTGTCTTGTTGTGGGCTTTGGTCACATAAAATTATGGCAAATGTGGTCGTAGGTGTTAAAAACTGTGACCATATGCTCTTATAAGTGAGTTAAACTTGTATTTTGTGTGACTATTGTCCATGCAATAGGCACTTTATTTTTATTTGTGTGTGCTCATTGCAACCAATTGGTCACACAACGAGTGTTTTGTTGTGGGCTTTGGTCACATAAAATTATGTAAAATGTGGCCATAGGTGTTAAAAAGTGTGACCATATGCTCTTTTAAGTGAGGTAAACTTGTATTTTGTGTGATTATTGTCCATGCAATGGCCACTTTTATTTTTATTGTGGTGTGGGTGATTGGGCAACCATATGGTCCCACACAACGGAGTGTGTTGTTGTGGGCTTTGGTCCATAAAATTTAAATGCCAAAATTGTGGCCGTAGGTGTTAAAACGTGTGAACACCATATGCTCTTTTTAAGTGAGGTACAACCTTTATTTTGTGTGACTATTGTCCATGCAATAGCCACTTTATTTTTATTTGTGTGTGTTGATTGCAACCATTTTGTCACACAACGTGTGTCTTTTTGTGGGCTTTGGTCACATAAAATTATGTCAAATGTGGTCGTAGGTGTTAAAAACTGTGACCATATGCTCTTATAAGTGAGTTAAACTTGTATTTTGTGTGACTATTGTCCATGCAATAGGCACTTTATTTTTATTTGTGTGTGCTAATTGCACCCAGTTGGTCACACAACGAGGGTTTTGTTCTGGGCTTTGGTCACATAAAATTATGTAAAATGTTGCCATAGGTGTAAAAAAGTGTGACCATATGCTCTTTTAAGTGAGGTAAATTTGTATTTTGTGTGACTATAGTCCATGCAATGGTCACTTTATTTTTATTTGTGTGTGGGTGATTGCAACCCTTTGGTCACACAACGAGTGTCTTGTTGTGGGCTTTGGTCACATAAAATTATGCAAAATGTGGCCGTAGGTGTTAAAAAGTGTGACCATATGCTCTTTTAAGTGAGGTAAACTTGTATTTTGTGTGACTATTGTCCATGCAATGGCCACTTTATTTTTATTTGTGTGTGCTGATTGCAACCATTTTGTCACACAATGAGTGTCTTGTTGTGGGCTTTGGTCACATAAAATTATGCCAAATGTGGTCGTAGGTGTTAAAAAGTGTGACCATATGCTCTTTTAAGTGAGGTAAACTTGTATTTTGTGTGCCTATTGTCCATGCAATTGCCACTTTATTTTTATTTGTGTGTGCTAATTGCAACTATTTGGTCACACGACGAGTGTCTTCTTGGGGGCTTTGGTCACATAAAATTATTTCAAATGTGGCCGTTGGCGTTAAAAAGTGTGATCATATGCTCTTCTAAGTGAGGTAAACTTGTATTTTATGTGACTATTGTCCATGCATTGGCCACTTTATTTTTATGTGTGTGTGGCTGATTGCAACCATTTGTTACACAACTAGTGTCTTGTTGTGGCCTTTGGTCACATAAAATTATGCCAAATGTGGCTGTTGTTGTTAAAATGTGTGACCATATGCTCTTTTAAGTGAGGTAAACTTGTATTTTGTGTGACTATTGTCCATGCAATAGGCACTTTATTTTTATTTGTGTGTGGGTGATTGCAACCATTTGGTCACACAACGAGTGTCTTGTTGTGTGCTTTGGTCACATAAAATTATGTCAAATGTGGCCGTTGGTGTTAAAAAGTGTGACCATATGCTGTTTCAGTGACTTAAACTTGTATTTTGTAAGACTATTGTCCATGCAATGGCCACTTTATTTTTATTTGTGTGTGCTAATTGCAACCATTTGGTCACACGACGAGTGTCTTCTTGGGGGCTTTGGTCACATAAAGTTATTTCAAATGTGGCCGTTGGTGTTAAAAAGTGTGACCATATGCTCTTCTAAGTGAGGTAAACTTGTATTTTATGTGACTATTGTCCATGCATTGGCCACTTTATTTTTATGTGTGTGTGGCTGATTGCAACCATTTGTTACACAACTAGTGT